>OY769908.1:14021250-14186250 GCA_963669185.1 Dyspetes luteomarginatus
AACAAAAACAATTTTCAACCATAAATTGCTCGCTCTGATGGTCGTTGACGCGATATAAAATATCTTTGACGCAAAATTACCCACTGCAATTAAGATATATGAAAAATGTGCAAACCTGAGTTTGGATCGTCTCCGATCATCAGATCGCGGAAAGATGAAGGGGAATCGAGTAAAAATCGTTACTCCAATTTGCTCTTTTTTTTTCGTGTTATCTCGAGGGAATAGAATTTTTTTTTCGTGGAATCCACGATATCTGTCGATATCTGTCGAACGTAGTTTTTCTTCAGGAAGATCTGCTTGCTCGTGGGGCAAGAAGTTGTTCCTTGCAAGACAACGAGATAACTATATCACATCGACGTCAACGTTGCATTTTTTTTTTGATTTTTTTTTGCCACCTTCATGATCTGAAACAGTTGACAAGATAATAAGCCTCTTGGGTACTTATCGTGTCTCAGCTTCGTGTATCAGGAAACTGAGTTTGAGTCATGCTCGATCATTCGTCATCGATAATTAACGGTGACCCAACAGGTCGCGAGAAAATGAATGGGAATCGAATGAAAATCGTTACTCTCATTTCCTCCTTTTTTCGCCTTATCTCGAAAGAATTGATTTTTTTTTAAATTAAATCCACAATCTCAGCGTACCTGGTCGATAGAACACGTGGTATTTCTTTATAAAAATCTGCTTGCACGCTGGACAAAATGCTGCATCTTCCAAGATAACGAGGTAACTACATCACATCGACGTCAACGTTGCTTTTTTTTTTTTTGATCATTTTTTTTTGGTCATCATCAATTTTTTTTTAAATTAAATTCACAATCTCAGCGTACCTGGCCGTTAGAACACGTGGTATTTCTTTAGAAAAATCTGCTTGCACGCTGGACAAAATGCTGCATCTTCCAAGATAACGAGGTAACTACATCACATCGACGTCAACGTTGCTTTTTTTTTTTTTGATCATTTTTTTTTGGTCATCATCAATTTTTTTTTAAATTAAATTCACAATCTCAGCGTACCTGGCCGTTAGAACACGTGGTATTTCTTTAGAAAAATCTGCTTGCACGCTGGACAAAATGCTGCATCTTCCAAGATAACGAGGTAAGTACGTTACGTTGACGTCAACTTTGCTTTTTTTTTTTTGATTTTTCTTTTGCCACCTTCATGATCTGAAACAGTTGACAAGATAATAAGCCTCTTGGGTACTTATAGTGTCTCAGCTTCGTGTATCAGGAAACTGAGTTTGAGTCATGCTCGATCATTCGTCATCGATAATTAACGGTGACCCAAGAGATCGCGAGAAAATGAATGGGAATCGAATGAAAATCGTTTCTCTCATTTCCTCCTTTTTTTCGCCTTATCTCGAAAGAATAGATTTTTTTTTTTAATTAAATCCACAATCTTAGCGTACCTGGTCGATAGAACACGTGGTATTTCTTTAGAAAAATCTGCTTGAACGCTCGACAAAATGCTGCATCTTCCAAGGTAACGAGGTAACTACATCACATCGACGTCAACGTTGCTTTTTTTTTTAATCATTTTTTTTTGGTCATCATCAATTTTTTAAAAATTAAATCCACAATCCCATCGTACCTGGCCGATAGAACACGCGGTATTTCTTTAGAAAAATCTGCTTGAACGCTGGACAAAATGCTGCATCTTCCAAGATAACGAGGCAACTACATCACATCGACGTCAACATTGCTTTTTTTTTTTGATCATTTTTTTTTGGTCATCAATTTTTTTTTAAATTAAATCCACAATCTCAGCGTACCTGACCGATAAAACACGTGGTATTTCTTTAGAAAAATCTGCTTGCACGCTGGACAAAATGCTGCATCTTCCAAGGTAACGAGGTAAATACGTCACGTTGACGTCGACGTTGCTGTTTTTTTTTTTTTTTGCCACCTGCATGGGCTGACTCACTTGACAAGATGATGAGCCCACTTGGTACTTATCGGTGTCTTTTGCTAAACGATTTCATGCATGCAACAATTTTACACGAGTTTTCACTTTTGAGATAATTCTACGCGATTATCTTTGAATTACGACGAGATATAAAAAAATTAAAATTTTCAATTGTATGATCGAAACTTTCGGAATGATTATTCGTCGAACGACTTGATGGATATTTCTCATCATCATTGTGACACAATTGTTTCTGTTTAAGACGATTGCACCCGATGTTTCTTTGAACGTTTGGTATGTTTTCGAAAGAAAAAAATATATATATATATATATGTATTGATACTTTTGTTTTAAGTAATTTTATTTATGTATAAATTTACTGACGTGAATCAATCCGTGCGAGCGATGAAATTGTTTTTGCGTTTCATTGTCAGCGCTTTTTTAACGATCCAAAATCCTCGAATATATCGTAATCGCGTGATAAATGATCCAAGTTAATGTTTTATTTCGTTTTTTCAAATCAAATTTCCGTTCGAGACTTTGTTATATTTTTCTAAATATGAATGTAATAAATTACTATCGATGATCGTAATAATAATAATAGTGACAATATAATTGAAATATGATTAATAATTAAATGTTTTCAATTACTCGAGATCTCTCAACTATAATTGTATAATAATTGACATGAAAAAAAATACATGCTGGTGTTTTTCAAACGACAAAGTCTTTATTCGCTGGATGCATTCCATGGTGCATCCTGATGCGCTATAGTCAGTGTTATATGAACGATGTAGAGAAATTCTTAGATCGCGTGTCAGAGTGAAAATAATTTTTGTAATTTTCTTATTATAAGTAAAACTTTTCATAATATAAAAATCTTGATAACGGTACGTGTAAATTTTTTTTTTTCCCATAAGAGAATGAATCGTAAATGTGAGAAAAAAAATAAAAACGGTGATTTAGAATGCTCGATAAGAATTTGCGGAAAACTATGCATTTACAGAGACAATTGCAATGGGAATTTCATGACGGTACGTGAACGGTCGTCGACCGCGAACTATAATCCAGTCGCGACAACGAGTCTCGTCACACATGCACATGCACACATCGATTTCGCGTGAACAGTGACGAGACAGCATCAAAGTCTGAAGATACCTCGTGGTCATTATTTTCTCAGAAGAAAGATCGAGACATGGAAGACGAATGACACGAACATAAATTACATTACTCAAAATTATATGACCACAAATATATAAAATGTGTGTGGCTCAAAATTTCACATAATAACGATTTTTACACCGGAGACTTCCATCTCGTGATAAATTTCCAATCGAATCATTCTCGCGAATAAATGACAATAAGATGGTGCGAAAGATATCGATATCATATCAATTGTATACGAGAGCATCATCTCGACATTAATGTAAACATACTGGCCTTATTTTTAGAGGAATTAAAAAAACGCTACAATTTTTCATCTTCCATGTGTTTTTACACATGGAATTTTTTTGGAACTTGGAAAAAAACACTTGGCAAAAATTTGAATTTAGCCGGAAATTTTTAGATGATTTAATCGGGTGATATGAGTGAGCAGCGAGATGCTAAATATATACGAGAACATCTCGATACCGATGTAAATATACTTCCCTTATTTTTGGAAGATTTAAAAAAAACTCTAAAATTTTCCATCCTCAGATTTTTTTTTGGAACTCGGAAAAAAAACTTGGCAAAAGTTTGAATTTTGCGGGAAATTTCCAGATGATTTAATCGGGTGATATGAGAAAGAGCCTCTGCTCTCGCATATCAAGAAATTCTTCTTTAAGAATTATTCCCATTTGTTCTCTCGCAAGTTGAAATATGTGAATGTCGATTTTTCCGTGATTATCATTGAGATCGATTATCCGATTGGGATGATTCTCCTCGGTTAGTCAACTAATAGAAACAATGGCACGAATTGGTGATCATTCTAGGTCATAAAATGAGTTGGCTATAGGACTACGTCATAGAATGGACTTTGCACTCACGCTGGCGTATGAACAAACCTCATTGGCCAATATTCGATCCACGATCGTTTATAGGCATAATATTTTACGAGGATCAATGATAAATAAGAAATATTACATAATCGAGCAGCATCGAGATCTTGAAGCAAAAAAAATACATTTATATCAGACTCTGCTATGGCGACAGCACGAATTATATTTTGATGATCTGAGGTCCGAATTTTCGGTCATAAGTTCGACCTATGATTAAATTGATCTATGATCTATGTTTGCTTACATGATCAAAATTGGAACTAAAAATCCGGACCCAAGTCTCGTAGGACATTTATGATATTTGGTCATCGGATTAAACAATCACGGAGAAAAAAAAGCTCGCGAACAAAACTTGACTGAATTGTGTGATATGAGAGTAGAAAATATTCCCATCTCTTATAATCGAGATCGATTATCCGATCGGGAATTATCGTCGTATCAGATCTGTCAGAGGAAAATTATTCTCTGATCGTGAACGATAAACGATCGCACGCATTACCGATCATTCTCTAGTTCATGGGATAAACTCCATAAGTCATGACCTTGAAGCAAAAAAAAAGTTTTATATCATACTCTGCTATGGCGACAGCACGAATTATATTTCGATGATCTGAGGTCCGAATTTTCGGTCACAAGTTCGCGTTTATATGATCAAAGCTGGGATTAAAAATTCGGCCCCCAAATCTCAGAGGACAGAAAAGAAACCACGAAAAAAAAAAATCTCGATAGGAATTTTAGACCGGTAACTCCCTAGGGCCTGCATATGTTATTCAGAACTGCAATCCACGTCTAATAATAAATAAATCTCATAATAAGGCGTCTAATAATACACACGCGATGCACGTCTATAGCACCACGGTGGTGGAGGATGGGATCCAGAGGCTCCTGCAGACGAGGTCAAAGTGGCAAAGTCCCCAAAAAAGTGCCGATGGAAGGGGGAGGGGAAGCAAAGACACTAAAACAACATTGTTAATTCTACACGATCTGTTGTATTCGTATAATATTATTAAATCCATAATTTTCCCGATGAAATATCCCCGAATAAAAATGAAATTATCTCGATAAATTCTCGATTAATTACGCCGAATGAAATTAATGTTGATTCACACGTTTTCATTTCAATTTGGGTTTTTTGACGAATGTTATTTTCGGCAAATTATATTTAGGTCATAATGCCCATATTGCACCATTTCATGCAACACGTATGATTCGGCACGTGGACATTAGGGAAGAAATTGTCCCGCGATTATTTTCCGTGAGATTTTTTTTTCCATAATTTTTGGCCAGATTCACTTATTCTCGTCCACAGGTTAATGCGGTTTTTTTTTTTGTTTTTTAATTATTAAAAGAGAGGCTACAATGACTTTGGACTTTTTATCCATGTCAAAAGTCTCATTGTTCTCATTGTCACTCGCACATTCGTTTTCAGTTTTTTATTATTATTTTTTAACTCAAAATCTACAAATTTATGAGCAGTTCATGGATTGCGTGAAAAAATTAATTCGCAGAAGAAAAAATTACAGACGATTCAATATCTAATGTGGATGGAACATTTTACTTTTAAAATTCTTCATCAATGACTGAATAATTCAAATCTGAAAATTTAGGAGCATTTCATAGATTGCGTGAAAAAATTCATTCGCAGAAGAAAAAATTACAGATGATTCAATATCTAAAGTGGATGGAAAATTTTACTTGTAAAAATTACAGATGATTCAATATCTAAAGTGGATGGAAAATTTTATTTGTAAAAATTCTTCATCAATGACCGAATAATTAATGAGGCTGGATCAGTTAAGAATCCAAGTCCCCAAAATGCGCTCTACACTTGAGCATTCCCGGAAAATAAATAATAGATCCAACCGTACCATGTATACTTCCAATCATATAGATCAACATAGCGTGTTCGATAACTCGTTCCTGTTGGCGAACTGCGCATTAATTTTGCATCTTTTATAAATATATAACATTCCATTAACCCGAGCATTTAGCTCAATGATGAATTTTAGAAGAAAAATAATTATCATGAATTAACGAAACTCCCAACATATTATGATTTCGATAATACTGTTGAGGACGAGATCTTTAACGAAAACAATTCTCATGGTATCGAAAAATTCACCTTTGCACATCTCTCTCAATATAAAAGCATTGATATTCAAGCAGCAAGTCTGACGACATCACAAATACGAGTTTACTAATGGAATTCGGACTTTTTGTCTCCCATTTATTATTATTCTTTTTTTTTTCTTCTTTTGTTACGTCTCGATGAGCAAAATCGGCATACCATTAGGTTTTTTTTTGCCCCTCAGAGTTCATCGATATTTTTTTTTCCTACTCTTTGCACGATTTGTGTAGGCGAACTCTCTCTCCCCTTCCAAGATTAAATGATTTCTCGAACATCTCGCGACGATAAGAAAAAAAAATATATTTTGATGAAGAAACGTGGCAGAGGTCAAGTGGAAATTATCGAAACGCAAATAATGAAGCTTCTTCCCGCCACGATCTCTATGAAAATTTCAATTTATTCGTAACAAATATATGTACATATATACATATATATATATATGTATACATATACATATATATATATGTATATATATATATATATATATATATATATATATGTATATATATATATATATATATATGTATATATGGTGTTGTAAAATTACATTAAAATCAATGTGCCAAAAACAAAGAAAATAAAGTATTTGCTAATATCGATAATCGTTGATTAACGAATACGCTACGAAGACTTTCTTTTTTTTTTTTTTTTTTTATATTATCAATTGACAACGAACGTTCGCAAGATGAATTTACGACACTAAAAACAATTTCTCCAAATTATACCCCAAGGTATAAATATATATATATATATTGCTCACAATGACTCGGATCCCCAATGAATTATCACTCGGGAGTCAATATTCAATAAGACAAAATATCGTATTCAAAATTACGAGGGTATTCGTAACGATTTTTGATCGAAATATGCTGCATATTTACAAAATAATAATTTCTCACTAGCACAAAATATTGTTTGAGAATTTAAAAATAAAAAATAAAAACGAACGGACGTCAGCGATAATTTCATTGCGGATCCTCGCTCATAAATTTACGAGCTCAAATATTATCATTAATCTATACAAATGTGTATATATAGCGCTTTTAAACATTTTTTTTTAATAATAATAAAATTAGAACTATTTGGTTTTCAACCGATGTACGATAAGCCTGGCAAGATAGACTCGTGCAAATTCTTAATGAGTACGAAAAAAGTGCGAGTTCGTTCTTCGTGGATAAAACAATGATTATATCTCGTATATATGCTATATTCACTATTTTCCTCGTTACGCAATAAATGCGTTTATTAAGCCCGAATATCGAATGCGACACGAGAATACCTGGATTTCTCATTAAATCCCTCGTTCACAGCCATTGGCGAATTAATAATTCCATTTTCGTGGTGATCGCGAAAAAATTCGGGCATTTTAAGGCCTCGTTGGTTCAAGGAACAAGTGAAAGATTTTGAGAGCAATCGAGAAGGTAAATATAATTTAAACAAAAAATAAAACAACGCGTTTCGTCCGTTCGAATTACCTTAAAACGGAATTAACAACGAACAAGAAAAAAAAACAAGATAATGATAGAGAAAGTACCCTGAACAAACGAATACGTAAAAAATAATATTTACCGTGTTATCTTTTGTCATTATTGAATTAAGGGTGAATAAATAATTTTACGCTCTCACCAAAATCTGTGGGAAAATGAATTATCTGGTGTAAATCTTTTGGACTCTCCTGTTCGTTTCCAAACTCACAATGAAATAATCGCGAGTCCCTCAATAATTTCCCAACGGTGAGATATCTGTCAATGGGAAGGAAAGAACGTTTTTTTTTTTTTCCTTCCCTGATCAAGCAGTTCGTCGAAGCTCGACAGTCCTTTGTAAATTGCTCGGTAAAACCAGCACGACGATTACCACAATCGCAGTCGTTACAAAATTCACGATTAACCGGCACGACTTTCTTCGTCTATCTTTTTCTTCCTGGTAAAGCAATTTGTTCGTTATGTATTTACAAATGATTCGTCATTACGAGATAACAAATAAAATGCCAGGTAATGCAAATTGGCCGTTTTTTTGTTTGTTTCTCGTTTAAAATTCTCTCGGCGAAATAAAACTAACGAAAAAAAGTTATTTAGCGGGCGGCTTTCAGCTTCCAGCGAAGGAACATGTAGGCGGCGATTCTCAGGACGACAAATATGAGAATAAGAGCGAGAATGTCGAGGGTGAAATCGGCATCGAGCATGTCCAACTCTTCGAGGGTCGTTTGGGGATCTTTGAAGTGACAGTAGGCCTGAAATATGATTTAATATTAATATTAACTATGAAGAGGAAGAAAATTAAAAAATTCGAATTGAAAATATTTTGTCAATCAACATTCCAACGGTGTACGGGCTAGAAGTGCTTCTAGCCAACTTGAAGCTAGACACTTGAGCTTCTCACAAACTGTCGAAGAGAATATTTGAAAATTCCAGACCGACAATTATTTCAACATGGATTTAGCAAGAATATTTTCTCCAATTCTACAAAAAAATTTGGCTTTTTCTTTTTCAAAATTATAAATCTCTCATATTCCAATGCATGTAAAATTTTCTACCTTTCGCTCTGTGAGCCCAAATACAAAATTTTCAGCTCAGCCGATTTGATGTCAAAATTAGGATCGTTGGTTGGTTATTAATTATCTGATCGGAGATAAAATTTAAAAAAAAAGGTGGATAAGTAAATTTTTCTCAATTACCTGACGACATCGGAGCTTTTTGCGAGCGAAGGAATATGTCGCAAGGGCCGTTGCTTCGAAGCCATATCTGATGTAACTGAGATATGTGATCCATCGTAGATAAACGGGAATGGCATCAAAACTGACGAAGAAACCGGAAAACAGGAGAAACGGAACTGACATCACCGGTGCTAAGAAAACGCCATTTTGTACATTCATAGCAGCACCAACGACGAGTCCAACTGACTGTGCCACGAACGATATGAGCAAGCAAGCACCGAGGAACATACTAAATCTCATTACTTCGGGTGGTTGGCTGGTCAAAAAGTAAACGATGACGACGTAGATGATGCAGAATATTGCCTGAAAATTAAATGTATATTTGTTTTTTTTTTTCATATAAATTTGTAACACCCCAACAGAAAAAAGAAGCGATTTTTATTCGTTCGTAGTTTTAAAAAATATCAAATAAATATAATAAAAATTCTTCAAAATGCCCGAGGGAAAAATTGTTTGCATGAAAACTTAGAAATTATTCTTAAAAGATTAAACAGTTATTAATGTACCGGTGACTATGAATTTTGTAATTTAGACTCGTTCAAATGTCCTCAAATTTTTTTTTTTTTTTTTTACTTACATGAACAGTTTTTTCTATCCGAAGGTTTTGAATTTTTTTATTTGATATTATTAATTTCTATGATTAATGTCATATTAGAAAGTATATAAGGAAAATGTAAAAAAATTTATTGATAATTTACCTGGAATGGAATATCGGACACGGTGATCGCAAGATAATACGATTTTAAAGAGTACCATCGATTGAAATTTTCTTTCGTCAGTACTGGCATCTCCAAGGGAACTATAAACGAAAAAAAAAACACAATTCAACAATAAAATCGACAAGTTTAATTAATAAATACCGATAAGCAATTACGAAAAATCGCATACTCACAAGACAATATAGTGATTGTCATCGAAGTGTACATGAGAAAGAGCATGTTAAAGAATAGAAAACCAAGATTACTGAGTACTTTGGCACCGTCATTGCCAATGTCGTAATAGAGAGCGCCGATCAAAAAACCGACGAGGATATGAGCGAAAAGTCGAAGATACATCAGAGTCTGAAATTTTTTCATAAATAAAAATTAAACAAAAAATAATGTGAATAAATTATTGCCGAAAAAGCTTGTCATAATTGCGTGCATAATCCCTATGGAAATAAAGTATATTTGAGGATATTTATTTTATAAACGAGATACATTGTGGCAAAATTTTTTGTGAATTCTTTTAAATCCGCACATTATAAAAAATAAAAAAAAACAATTTTTTTTTATCAATTTCTCTCTCAATCGTCAATCCTCAAAGAGAATTATTCCGGAGTTTAAATATATTTTGTTCGTACTTTTTTAAAATACATTTTTGTTATACTTTAGAGTTGAATTGATATAATCAAAAGTTCTATATTTCACATGTATACATAGCAAATTCATTATCTCACATATTTGATGTATCGAAAAATTTCCATTATTCTCATAGGAAAAATTATTCAAAAGATACGATGAAAATTCTTACCCAATCTCTTCGGCTGAAAAGCAACGTTCTTTTGAGTACTATCCAAAATTGGTTGAATTCCGAGTTTGGATATCTCTGGGGTGTGACGACCATCGTCTCGTCTAAAAGGGCCGCGTCAACGTTGTCCTTCTTCTCTTCAATGGAAATAGTCATTTCGTCTATAAATTATCGTGAAAATTTTATTTATTTATTAACAGACACTTGTGAGAAGAGATTGAAAAAAAAAAAAAAATGAAAAAACAAAAAAAAATGCAAATTTTTTACAATGTGTGAAAAACGTACTTTGTTTTACTATATCGTTGGTCGCCGAATTTGGAATGATACTAGCGACGTTCACCTCGTTTGCTTTGTTCTCTGGAAATTTGTCCTCGATCGTATTTGCGTTATTCTTATCCTTGCTGACAATTTCACTCGCGACATCGGGATTTTTTGATAAACTGTATTTCCAACCGCTTCTGTCTTTGTCCGTTGAGACGACCGAATTGTTGAGATTTTCACCCTTGAGATCGGGAAACGGGTGACCAGCGCGAATATCGTGCTTGCCGTTTTTTATTGCGTTCACTAGGGTCTTGATGTTGTCACCGTATTCACCACAGGAAACCTCAATTACTGAGTTTAAATAGTTTTTTTTATTAATATCCATGAAATTTGCAATATAATAACAACAACAATAACAATAATAAATTTATGAAGGATTTTGGTTTCGATTATTAATGAATAAATATGATTCTTGAAATGAGACGAAAAATAAATTATAGCAAATAAAAGTACAAAATGAGCTTGAAACTCATAGCTGAGTTAAAAGCATTTTTTTTTTTGTTAACTCGACAATTCTCAAGGATAATTCAATTACCCGAGCAAAGTTCACGTCAGAGTGCAATGAAATTGACACAGTCCCGCGAAATACACCCGAGAGAGAAAAAAAAGTCCATCTTTGATCAGTCTCAAAAAGTTTCGTCATTAGTTGACAAATGAAGAATCTCTTCAGGCAGGTCTCGTGAATTCTGAAGAATTTTTCGATCCTTTTAAAAATGATAAATTATGCACGAGTCTTTTTATGCTTTAGAAATCACCGGATATAATCAATACTTTTATGGTTTTGCCATTGGCAAGAATAATATTTTCTATTGAATTTGCGTGAAATTGACGCGAGTGCATTATGCAATTGTCGTTGGAGATGATTTTTTTTTTTCAGCACAAAATCTTTGTTGGAGGACGAAATAGTTTTTTTCACTATGAGTGCATGAAGCGCATTAGCTAGTTCGAGTGCTATGAGGATTTGAGAGGAATGAAAAATGTTTTTTCTTATTCTATTTTTTTTTTTTTTAATTTCTTGTTTACTTACTGAACGATGCAGGATTGTGATAGCTCGGACAATTGAGACCCTGAAATCTGAGAAATGGCACGAGCTGGCAAGTCGAACCCTGATAAACGCACTGGCCTTCGGCTAGGGTATAAAGGGCATCGAACATCTCGAATAAACGAGCACTGGGCTGATGTATCGTGCATATTATCGTACGTCCACCTCGTGCTAGTGTCTTTAACAACGAGATGCACTGGAAGCACGAGGACGAGTCTAGCCCACTGAAAAAATAAAATAAAATTTAAAATTCTGCTTTATTTTCCTCGATGATAATTATTATTAGGTGTTATTTTTTTGTTTATCGATGAAAAGAATATATTCGTGAAATGCAAAAAAAAATATCAATCGTCCAAACTCTTCGTATTTTTATTATAATTTATTTTTTTGTTTTACGTGTCTGTGGTTGTTTACTGATAATTATGTCATTGATTTTTTTTCCTTTATTCAAGCTACGCATGAATCTAATGAGTTTTAAATTAAAATAAATAATTTTCACTAACTTTTGGGCACTGACTGAAAATACACAAAAACAGCAATAGCCAATTTTCAAATAATTTCAATAATTTTTGCAAATATCCCAAAAAGCGTTATTTTTTATCAGCTTTTTATTTCTTCAAGAATAATCCGTACCGTTTGGGTCCAAATTCTTATTTTCAATAGCTTTCTCTTTTTATCCGTTGGAAATGGATTATGAAAAATAAAAATTATTAACAAAGGTATCAATATTTAAAAAAACTCGAATAAAAAAATAACAACAAAATTTTAGAAAAAGTCTAAAAAAGACAAGGTGCCTTAAGGGGGAGGGAGAAGCTCCGAGCAAATCATGGTTTAACGACATGCTTGATTTTTTTTAAGTCCAAAAAAATAAAAATGTATTAAAAAATCCAAACGAGGGATTATTCGAAATGCTTTTCCGCTCATGTAGAAAAATATTCATATCGGTATGCAAATAATTGCAAGAATTCAAGTAATAAAATATTTTTCTATCTTGAAAAAAAAAAAATCTATCCCCCACAATTTTCTCATATTCGGATCTGAATATTTTTTTGACATGCTCGTAAAAAATCATGTCAAATGATTGTGCGTTTGGAATTTTTGATGCGATTTATTGTTTTTTTTTTTTAGTTAAGGTAAAAAAATTTATGGATATCTGGATGACCTTGGTGAAAGTCGAAGCGAGGTAGAGGAAGGAAAGTCTTTAGGAGGGCGAGATAAATTCCAACGATATATAACCGAGAAGGTAGCTCACCTTGTTGGCTCGTCAAAGAACATTATAGGGGGGTTGTTGACCAGCTCGAGGGCTATCGAGAGTCTCTTCTTCTGTCCTCCGCTGAGGTTCGAGGTCATTGTACGTCTGTGCTCGGCCAATCCCAGAGTCTCAAGAATCTCTTGAATCTTTAGGTACGAGAGAAAAAAAAACCAATAAATTTGCTCATTAAATTCATAAATCAGCATATAATTTTTTCCTCATTTAATTGATATTTAATATTAATTCTCACCAATTCTTCCTTTTCGGCTTTATCGATGCTACTGCTGAGCTTAAGATTCGAGGCCACTTTCATGGCTTCCTCAACCGTCAAATTTCCGTGCAACTGATTGTCCTGCATTATATAGCACGATAACTTTCTGAACGCACTGAGATTCCTCTCGTGACCGTTCATTGTGATGCTTCCACCCATTCCAGTTGTTCTGTAATCATAAAAATTCTCAATTTTTATAAAATAACAAAACATGCATTTTCATATTTGAGAAAATATTGTATATTAAATTTTTTTTATCTAATATAACATTTTTTTTCTGCCATTTATCATGCAAAATTGTCGCCGGACATTTATCGTTTTCTCAGACAAGTAATTACACTTTTGCGACGGGAAACTTCTCAGTACATGCTGGCTGAATAATTATCTGAGATATCAGATACGTTGGGCTTGATTTGTGTAGAAGTAAAACGTGCAAAAAATTCACATTTTGATAAAACGAAATTTTGATAAGGCAAAAAATGTAAATTATTATCAAATTAAAAATACGAAATTTGATTTTAAAAGAAGAAAAGGAAAACAATACACTTTTCTGTTGAATAAAAAGACAGATTTTTATCTAAAAAGACGCAATTTTATTTTTCCAAACAAGCGTAACGTTTTTGTCGCTGCATTTTTTTTTTTTTTAAACAAAAATCGTGACTAAAATGCAACGTGCATTCGGTGCAATTTTTGCAATGGATGATCTTTCTCATTGTCAAGCGGATAATTTTCCGGGATATCTGAGGCTCGGATCGCCGCATTTAAAAGTATAACTGCGCGAATCACGTATCTTAAAAGAAACCGGTTTAACGTGATTACACTCGGGCGAGAGAAAGGGAATACGAGAGACTGGGTAGGATTTTTTTTTTTTCCTCACATATTCCACCGTATTTCTCGGTGCAGTATACATTTGACCAAATCTAAGCCAAAGACCACGGACACGATGAAAGGGGCAAGAAAAACATGAAAAATTAAGTGGCAGCGACGATAATTCGAAAAATGAATAATTCTCTGTTCACCTTTAAACTTGAACAAATATGCATAAAAATTAACGAGCATTCGATATATGGCATTACCATTTTTTTTTTTTGTTTATTTTCACGGCAATAACTCGGCATTAAATCGGTTTTGCAAATGCTCAACACGATGGGAAAATTGCGAGAATCGTTCGGGATAAAATTCATTATTTAAAAAACAAAAATCCTTTTAACTTTCTTGTTCGCTCGATTATCAAACGAAAAAAAAAAGAAGATAGGATTTTTTTAGTTGGCATGATATTTTACAATTCGTTCGCAACGTTTTGTCAGATTTTGTCGTTGATAAGCTTAATGACAAAAGGGCGTATGGGCTGTCCATAAGAATAGCTCACACGCTCTTCGGGATTTAAACCATCGATATTGTATACACGGAACCGCCTTGACACTGCGCTGACCCATGAATGTACATGCATGCAAATCAATTCAGACTCCTCACAACGCCGGAATAACAATTATCACGACTTGTTTAAAAGGTGCACTTACAAAATCTATTTAAAAAAAAAATTATTTACTATGAAAAAAAAACAAAAATTATCACAAATTCTTCAGATTTAAAAAATAAATAAAAAAAAAATTAAAAATATTGTTCATTTTCTTGAAAATAAATTTCGGTAAATTATATATTTTTCATTTCATAGCTTTTCGTCAGGTAAAATACGACTTGGTTATTTTTACGTGTAAAAATGCGTTTAAAATTTATTTATGACCAAATCTAAGCCAAAGACCACTGACACGATGAACGGGGCAAGAAAAACATGAAGAATTAAGTGGCAGCGACGATAATTCGAAAAATGAATAATTCTCTGTTCACCTTTAAACTTGAACAAATATGGATAAAAATTAACGAGCATTCGATATATTGCATTAACATTTTTTTTTTTTTGTTTACTTTCACGGCAATAAATTTATTTATTGCGGTATTTAATAGACTTTTTGGTTATTCAGTTCTATTTGTTTCCTTATCTCGACTCTCTTCTCTTTCTCTCAACTCTCTTTTAAATCTCAATCTCATTGAACTTTACGATATATGCCAATTTTTTTCGTGCAAAGAGGATATACCGACAAACGAACAAATGCACTTGTATATGTGACTGACGAGTGTGACGTAACAGAGCATGGAGAATTAGAAACCACAGATTTCTAGCTCGCAGTACTCGTAATACACGTACGTGTCCCAGAAGCTCTGAAGGTATGAGGATTTTTTTTTTTTTTTTTTTGTATGAGTTAGCTAATAAATAAATAAAAAATATTGAAAATATATTTTTTTTCTACGCAGGAGACGCAGATAAGACTTTTATAAAATCATATCCGGCCTTCTAAATACACGATAATTTATTTAACAAATTAATTTTCATTAAAATTCAAAATTAAATCATTATTTAAATTTCCGGAGAAAGAAAAACAAAAATGTCTGACAAATAAAATACGTCGAGTAGTTTTTTCAAGAGAGTGAGAGTAACGAAAGTGCCAAGAGAATCTCTCTATATATAGTTCCGGAAGAGTCTTCCGAGCGTAATTTGTACTCTCACGAACCAACAAAGTGAAATTATATTCGTCTGCTCGGTTTTTCGCTCCGGCACATTCGTGTGAATTTGCACGACCGAGCAAATCGCGGTCTCTCACTTTCTTCCGGTTGGAGAACTTTCAAAAATGGCGCTATATATCATAGTTTCGATTATACATGTACGATCTTACGAATTCTCTTGACTTTGTGTCTCAAAAAAAAGAGAACAAAAAAAATATATATCATTTAGGTTTTATCTCGAAAAAAAAAATAATAATAATAATTAAATAATACAATTGCAAAACTTTTCACGAAGATTCATCGCAGATCTTTGAGTTTGCAGAATACGAGAAATAATTCGTTGTCATCGTCATTATTATGATCAGCGGAGAATCGTGATGATCGTGACTATCGTCATCGAGCATGAGCGATACATACGAAAGACACTTATATATGCCAGTCAGAGTTCACATTAGTAGCACGAGTGTCAATCGTGCTACTGAAATGGACTGTATGAAAAATGTGCATATATATATATATATATATATATATATAATAGGGGTGTGCGAATAGCCTTTGAATAGAATTCGAATTGAACCCAAGCACGCGCGCTCTCAGCTTGGCAATTAGTGTCAAAATTCGTTTTAGTATTTTATTAAAAAAATATTATTTAGCGTTAAAATGCTGTAATGTTTTTTTGAAATATGGACCAATTGATGATATTGAAGTTTGCATCGTTGGAATGCAATGAAATTCGATGAAAAAATAAATAAAAAAAAAACACAATTATCAACATTGCATAGATTTTTATTTGCTAAGATTATTTCATGCGATGAACAAAATAATATGAACAATTGTCAAACTGCCCCGACCCCCCGGAACTCACCCTTGATAAGGGTTGAGATTTTTTGTTCAAATTTCGTTGCATTCCAACGATGCAAACTTCAATGTCATACCAATTGATAAGTTTGTAAAATATTTACACGAGATGTATGAGCAACATGACAAGAGTTGACCCGGAAAAGCTTGGTTCCTTTTTTTTCCTTTAATCATTCGAGTTGGAGACTTGAAAAAATTGTGAAAAGAAAAAATACACGATGGAAAAGTTTCCGGACGAAAATGCAAATAATTTTCGAGAAGGTTATAGCTATTCGCAGATGCCAAGCTAGATCCGTTTGGCAAATAGATGACGTCAGTTGGGAGCGAGTTCGACGCCATCGTTAAATAAAAACCGATTGAAAGATTCGAGCAGCCCAGCATCAAAATAACGCGCGCTCGCGGTCTCATACAGGCAATAAGGGTCAAAATACTTTTTTATTGTTAAAAAAAAATATATATATATTTAGCGTTGAAATTCTGTCACGTTTGGGTTGATGAATCGAGCAATTTGGCATTGTAAAATAGTTCATTCCACATTAGGTAATAAACATTTATAGTGTGAGGTGAATTATTTACAAACTGTCAAAATTGCTGTCATCCACATGACGCCATGCACATTTCCGGCTTGAAAACCAGCTCACCTTTATATTTTCATAATGTTTCTGGTTTAGGTGAGAGAAACAAAAATTATAAATATTTTCATCAATTTAGATCCAACAAATGATTTTTTATTTCAGAAGAAGAACGAGGATCTGAATCGCTTTTGATGGACAATGTTTTTTTTTTTTTTCAATTACCATCGAATTCTGCCCTGTGACTTAACACTTTTTTTTTTATATATCTTTCGCAAAAAAAAATATTTTCAAATGTGATTATTCAACGTGACTTTCGGAGTAATAATACAAGAACAAAACGGTTTTTGGAAAAATAATATAAAAAAATTACCGAGCAAATGAAAAACGATTAGGGTCACACGTGATTCAAAAGTTGGTAAAAAAATGTTCCTTGTATAAAATTATGCAGGGACAGTATATAAAATATATAAATATGATCAACGCGACCATACGCGTAATGACATTGAATTTTGCATCGTTGGAATGCAACGAAATTCGAACAAAAATTTCAACCCCCGTCAAGGGTGTATTCCAGGGTTCGGGTCAATTTGATAATTGTTCATATTTATTTTGTTTATCGCATGAAATAATCTTAGGAAATAAAATTCGATGCAATGTGGATAATTTTTTTTATTATCTTCGAATTTCAACCCCTGTCAAGGGTAAGTTCCGGGGTCCGGAGAAATTTGACAATTGTTCATATTATTTTGTTCATCGCATGAAATAATCGTAGGAAATAAAATTCTATGCAATGTTGATAATTTTTTTTTGTTTGTTTATTTTCGAATTTCATTCCATTTTAACGATGGAAACGTCAATGTCGTCCACGCGCTTCCATTTCGCACTGTTGTTGTGGTTTCACTTCCGGGTGAAAGAACAAACAAGAAGTCGCATCGGTGCTCATAATGTATATATGAATGTGTAATATATTTCATAATCGTCATCGATTTAGCGTCAATGGACGAGAGATAAAACCGGTTTGAGTCTCAACAAATTGTTATTTTTCAACGTGCGTACGATTTTAATTCGATAAATTTGAGAAAAAGATTTTGCCCTGAGATAATTAATTCGTGAAGGTCTTAGAAAAAGACAGGCGGTATAAAAGCAAAAGTTATTTGTTTTTAAATATTAAAACTGCGATATGTGATGATGAGAAACGATATGCAAATTATAGAGGAACTAATTTTATTATTATTCTTAATAATAGTAGCAATTGTTGTTTATTTCATTATATACACCCTTTCGAGTTTACCCTCCCTATCTCCCTTGCAATTTAATTTTTCATTCTCTTATCTTATTCCATGTAATAATTTTTTTGTTCTTTTCTTTTCTTTTTTTTCGTTCTATATTATGATATATTTTTTAGGCCCTCTTGCCATGAATTGCTTTCAATTTTTTTTTCCAATGGTTGATGTCTCGTTTATCAAAGTCTGATCGTATTACAACAGAGTTATAGTGAGTTTGACCCTGACCAAACAAATTTTCTATTTTACATTCTCGCGACTAGATATGTACAGGACAGATAAATATATTTATATTTATATATATGTCAGTGAACTTTCGTAAAAATCATGGGCAACCACCAATGGAATTTTTCTCGTATTTTGAGTAAGTATAGATTTGAATACTTTTATTCTGCAAATAATACGATTAGATAATTTATCAACTAATGTGTAATATCGAATGTGTAAATTCGATAATTATCGTTATTTTTGTTTATTAAAAAAATATATATGTTTGAAAATTATTTAGTTGAATCTTCCAATTGATCAGGTAATTATGTGATAAATAAACGAACAATTTGGCACGTTTACGATCGATAAGGACGTAAAAATAATAAATTTATATTATCGAAAGTCTCAAAGCGCCATTTTATATTTATCATTCATACATGCGTATAAATCAATTTGACTTTAAACTGTTTATTACAATTTGACTGTATGAAAAAAAAAAAAAAATGTTACTTTTTTTTCAATCGAATATGGAACAACAAAAAAATTGTTACTTACTTGTAACCCGTGAGTATGTTGAGTAATGTGCTCTTGCCCGCACCAGATGGCCCCATAATAGCGGTAAGTTCGCCGGAACGCAGCCTTCCACTCACGGACTTTAGAATCGTTTTTTCAGCTGTAAAGCAAACAATAATTATGATTAATAAATTATAATAATTGTTAATTAAATAAATAAAAAATAGACAGGTAAAAATGTGTAAAATATTCATTTATATCGAATAATTCGAATGTCTCATTGACCCGTATGAAAATCATGATATTTTTACAAAATATTTCATTGGCTCAAAAGTCTATTTATCGCTGTATAGAAGCGATCAAGCCAAAGGGGGAGATAAGATTTTTTTTCTTTTTTTTTCTTTACGAGGGGCTTTTAACAAAGAGGAATTCACACAATCTCGCGTCGTGTGAACAAAGTCCAAGGAAATTTGTGATTAAACGCACGCTCGTCCCTCAATAGGTCGTTACTATGATTCATATTTGTGTGAAATGTATACGATATTTATGTCGTGTCCGAAGTTCTATTGGAGTTACCAAGATAAATCTTGACAAATTATCATTTTTGCATACGCAACATTTTTTTTTTCCGAATAATTTTGTTAAACAATAAAATGCAAACAAATTTCATATTCAATTGTATTGAGTATAAACTCTATTGAGCAAGATAATTGACTCAATTATGAAACTTTTAATTCGCTCTGTGGATAATCATTTTGTGGTGTCCTGATTTGTAGTACCCTGGGTGTCCAGTAAACCATAAATTATCCTATTTATAAAATATGTTTAAATTCTTATTTTTTCAACGTTTATGTAGTAAAATGAAATTTTCAGAGTGTCAGAAATACGATTATGCAAGACCACCGTCGATGTTTTAATTTTTTAAATGTTCTGCATTTGCAAATGCAGAAAAAAGCTCCGCAAAACTGGCGAAAATGATCATTTTTTACATTGGCACTGAGTGGCTGGACACCCAGATGGTTCCTCAGCTGGTGAATACATAACAATAAGGGTGGAGTATTTTTAAGAATCCTACAAAAGGCTTAAAATCGGTATCATCATGAGATTGAAATTTTGTAGACTATTACTTACTTCATACTTTTCAGAATCCAACGTATTTATAGTTTTGTCCTTTTGAACATGGTGAGATTGTACCAAAAGTGGCCCAACGCATGCTTATTATTATTATTATTAATATTATTATTATTATTATTACTTTCAAATCAATGTTGGCTCAGTAATGGTACCAGCCTTAATTATACGATAACCTGCAAGTAAATATATATTTTTCATTATTGCAAACGCCTCTTGCTTTATGGCGTTTTGTGCTCATTACTCATGCCCGTTCATCGAAACGATTATGTACACTCTAATAATCGCTAAGCACAATAGTTTTTGCTTCAATGAAATGTAAATTAATGATTCCGCATTGAATGAATAAAGTTGTATAATAAAGTGTTGGCATTCCCGGAAAAAAAATGTTTCGCGATCGACGTAAGAATTATGTCTCAATGGTGGATATTATAATATCGAGTTGCATAACAGTTTCCAATGATTCGAAATTGTCGCATACATAAATGCATTCATCGTACGCGTATATATATATATGTGTGCATGTGCGTGCGTGCGTGCGTGCGTGCGTGCGTGTGTGTGTGTGTGTGTGTGTGTGTGTGTGTGTGTGTGTGTGTGCGCGTGCGTGCGTGCGTGCGTGCGTGCGTGCGTGCGTGCGTGCGTGCGTGCGTGCGTGCGTGCGTGCGTGCGTGCGTGCGTGCGTGCGTGCGTGCGTGCGTGCGTGCGTGTGTGTGTGTGTGTGTGTGTGTGTGTGTGTGTGTGTGTGTGTGTGTGTGTGTGTGTGTGTGTGTGTGTGTGTGTGTGTGTGTGTGTGTGTGCACACAAGTAGTATATCTTCACAAGCGTATTAAGAATGAATAGCGAAAAGTGACTGAATAAATAAAAAAAAATCGTCATCTCGTATAAACTGAGATTTATTCGGGTCCGCATTGAAACACGATCAAGACGCTTGATTATGCCAATATGCACATTTATTTTTTATAAATGAAGAGGACATCATCTCATACATGTAATTTAACCAGAATTTACTCGATGTAATTTTTATCAATCATCACGCGAAACATCCGCCGTTAATTTACATAACGAGCAAAAATAATAACAATAATAATAATAATAATATATTGACTCTAGTCAGTATACTGTTATTATTACTATAATTATTTTTTTTACTTTGATACTCCCTCCTGCGAAATATATTTTTCATGGCGAAAGAAAAATATATTTTTATACACCACCACGTTACGATTTTTCATCCACACGATCGCAAATGTATATAATAATTCATTGAAGAAATTGACTACGTGTCTCAAGGCGAAACTTCATCATTGTGTACCAGGAAGGTTTTCATGCCTCTCGTAACATTTGTGTCAGTCATTGTGGCGTATTGTCATTTCGAATTCACGTTAACCATCAATGTCACAATTAATGATCAGCTTCGTCAAATTGACTTTGTAACGGTACATGGCAAACATGCAACAGAGACGAAAAAAAAATTAAAAAATTACGTCCACACACGTAGATGACATCTGAGATATTACCGATGGAATTACAGAGTTACGGATCGAAAAATATCATTACATGCAGTTCATGGTTATTAAAAATATGAAAAAAAAAATGAAAAAGTCAATATTTTTCATTGAAAAAATTATTTTATACAGTCGGAATATGCAATTGAATGTCCTTAAAATTTTCAAATGATTGATTGTACCCTAGCTGAGAAAAAAAAATTGCAAAAAATCTTGCATTTTCCAGCCTCTTAAACTAGGTTTCCCCTTAAAAAAAAAAAAAAACAAACGTTCCAAATGTCGTAAATTCATCCTACACGATAATACATCTAAACGTTAATGCAAGAAAAATAGATCGAAGCCAATTCAGCAACATTCATAGAATTTGCTGATTTGTTGCGCTTTTTTCTCGCTGCGTCGTAAGGAAATACGTGTTTTCCGTTCTCGTATCACACATGTCCCGTGTATAGAAATAGTCTTTCGCAGAGCTACGTGAGCTCGGGCACGTATCGCAAACGTGTCATAGACAATTGTAATGTAAGTGTACATATAATATATATATATATATATATATATATATATATATATATATATATATATATACACTTACATTAGAATTCTCAACATTCTAAAAGGCAGTTCGATTGATCCTCCAAGCACTTATAATAAATATAATGTTGCTATGTATAGTCCCGAATTATGTATGAATATATTATGACGCACTATATATATATAGATTCGACGCGATTTTTTTTTTCCATTTGAATAATCTTCAATCATTCTATACCTCCTTTTTATTCTTCACTCTCTCAATCACGATATTTACAGTACAGTACAATTCCACACAAACGGGGAGAATCAATCGCCTCTGGTTTTTTCATTTATTTTTTTTCATCTCGTTTAACTGGTCAAGAGTTTTCGACAAAATTATCATTAGTACGACGTAAAAGTGAACTTTAGCTCTCAATATATGATATAGTTGATGTATAGCTGATTGGTTTGGAACGAATAATATTAGATATTAAAAGTGTTATTTTCATTTATGGAACTTTTAATCGCTGCTCGATCATTCAACATGCATATATATATACATGTTGAATGATCGAGCAGCGATTAAAAGTGGCGTCTTGGTTGGTATGGAAAGACAAATTGTTCCGATGATATAAGAAAAACTATTATTATTATTATTATTATTATTGTTATTATTGTTATAATATTTGGAATAGAATTTCGAATATCCTGTAGTGCTTACTTGGTAATCTTGTACAGGTTAAAGATTGATAAAAATTCAATTAACGTCAATTAATGACAAGAATATATCAATAGTTTCATTGAATCATCATTTGCCTCATTTTTAATTGACATCTTTATAAAATGTTTTTTAATTATTTTCGTTTACAATTTTTTTTTTTTTTCTATATTCTTTTAAATAATGTTTCATTTTAACGGAGGCACAAAAGAAATACACAAAATTTCCTCAATATTTATTACGCAGGACCGATAAAATCGTGATGCACCAAAAGTCGTTGCCATAAACAAAATTACCTCACAAACATTTGATACTGGACAAAAAGTAGCATTATCGGTTCATGATATTTCGGAGCAAATACAGAACTCGCCAGTACAGAAAGACATAACGAAAAAAAAAATATATATATATATATATATTTACTTGATCAAAATAAAATTAAATTCAATCATTTTTTTTCTTAAATTAATAGAAATAAAATTTCATCATGACGCCAATAAAACCAATAAATTATAATTCATAATACTACCATGATTCTTTTTAATCACAAAAAAAAAATATTGCGCAATTTGTGCCATATATACGGTAGATTATTAAAATCCGCTTTTTTTCTTCTTCTTAATTTTTCTTAATTTATCGATTATTTCGCACATGATGGCACGAATGGGCCATAAGATGTAAAACGCGGGTCATAAGATGGAACGATCCAATGTACAAAATATGAAATGAAGGAAAATGAAAAAAAGAAAAAAAAAAAGGACACGGTAATGGCCCTGAGTCTCTCTTTGCTCAAGGTAAATTCTCTCATATCCATGTATTTTTCATTTCCCTCGCTGTATTTGAAGTGTCTATCATTCTTAAAAAAAATATATATATATTTACTTGATCAAAATTAAATTAAATTCAATCAATTTTTTTCATAAATTAAAAGAAATAAAATTTCATCATGACGCCAATAAAACCAATAAATTATAATTCATAATACTACCATGATTCTTTTTAATCACCAAAAAAAAATATTGCGCAATATGTGCCATATATGTATACGGTAGATTATTAAAGTCCGCTTATTTTCTTCTTCTTAATTTTTCTTAATTTTTCGATTATTTCGCACATGATGCCACGAATGGGAATGGCCATAAGATGTAAAACGCGGGTCATAAGGTGGAACGATCCAATGTACAAAATATGAAATGAAGGAAAATGAAAAAAATAAAAAAAAATAGGACACGGTAATGGCCCTGAGTGATGAACTCTCTTTGCTCTAGGTAAATTCTCTCATATCCATATATTTTTCATTTCCCTCGCTGTATTTGAAGTGTCTATCATTCTCGTGGATTCTCACCGTGAAATAACGTGTTTTGTCGTGACATTACCATTTTTTTTTACATTTCTTTTTTTCCTCGGCTAACCGGGGTATCGTCCTCGTTTGGTCACGTGTCATTTATTACAACACAAGTCCCTTGACCCAACGTATGATGATTAATTAACTGATTTGATTGTAATTGTCGATTGTTAATACAGAGGAGAATAATCACAATTGTCTAATTGTGATTATTGAAAAATGTTTTTTTTTTCCTATATTAAAATTTCGGAATGTGCTTTACGTCTATTGCTCTAATACGAATGGGCACATACTGCAACAGCCACAAAGTGTTTTCTTTAATGACTATGCAAGCCTTCTTGTTCTTGCGAATGAAATAATTGCTGCAATCCATAGACCCTATTATGAAGTAACTGCTTGCCTCACGTTTTTTTTTTCACTTGCCACACTCCAGGATTAATCAACAATTTGGCTTTGACCATTTTAATATTCGAGGAAAAATAGGAATAAATGTGCGTAATACACGTGACTTTAATAATTTACGTTTTGATTAATTCATCGTGACAAAATTTGTACAAATGTCACGTTCATTTATTATTCCATATTCAAAAGATTTTGAAATAAAAATTTTGCACAATTTTTTTACCGTCGAGGATAAATGCAGGCATATCGTCGTTATATCTGCGAGGCTACGCGCCATCGTCTACTTTCTATATATTCATTCTCCATGGGCATGGTCTGGTGTTGCAAACTTTATAATTTGAGACAAAACATCCTGGTGGCAGGACATTTGAAGAAGGTAAACTCGAAGTTCAAAGCGATTAAGGTTAATAAAAAAATTTTAAACAATAAGTCTTAAATATTAACGATTAATTTCAAGCCTCTCCAATGTCTAATTTTTGAAAACCATCCAGTGATTAATTTTCTGTCGATGGATCTTGAATTAATAAAAAAAAAAAAAAAAAATAGCAAATGACATATGTAAGAGTGACGAATTTTTGGGTATTTGTTTGGGTTTGGGTTTATTTTCGAATAAAGATTATGTGTACACAAAATTGAGTTGATTTTAAAGGCTCGTAAACCGCTTATCACCATCAGTATTTAGCTACCTTGTAATAACCAAACTGGAAAAAAACATTTAGTCGAGTCGGATAAACGTTATTTCAATCCTGGCCCACTATACTAAACTTTTAGTTAATTTTAAATACATTATATATATTCAATTTAACGAAATCTTTAAATATATTCGTTTAGTTAAGTAAAAACAATAATTTATCTGGAATCAATTAAAATAATTCAAACGTACACATTTATTTAATTTCAAATATTTTTTTTTCTCTGTACGCAGGAGCTTCAGTAATGCAGAATGAGTAATTTTTCGCTACGGTATTAGAATTAAATTTTAAAAAATCGGACTAATGGGTATTGGCTCTGTGTATAACGAGAGTTCAAAATGGCGATCCTCTTGCAGTTAACGGATAACGGACTGTAACATTCGCATATAATAAACTGTCATGAGCATTTGATAAGAGAGCAACAATATTGAGTGTCTCTAAGTGTAACAGCAAGAGTATGTGTAAGTGTATGTGAGTTTCAGTGTGAGATTTTTTCCCATTTGATAATAATATAGTACGTGTATCCCCTTAAAGCGAGGCTAAAGCCTCCACCCCTCCCCCCTTTCCTCTGGTGCGTAACGAGGGTAAGACAGATAGAGGAGAAATTATTAATACATTTATCTCGTAAACGACTTGATGGAATTAAATATTAATAGTTTGGCCATCTACGTTTGTCAATTTCGCACTATTCGTTTTTGATTTCATCATGTGATTTTCGAGATAAATATGTCAACAGTTTTTTAAAGTTATGTTGACCTTGCCACTCGTCTTAAGTCTTAAGGGGTGTGACGAACATTATTTATCCTGCATTAGTATCCTGCTGTATTATTATTATTAAATTATATTAAATTAATAGGCTCACAATTTGATATTAGACGGATCATAATTAATACAAAATACTTTGAATTGGTGATAATTCAATAAATTGACGAAATAAATACTAGAAAATATTAAAATATATACCTGAATGGAGTAAAAAAGATGGAAGAAAATATGACAATTGGAAAAAGAGGCGTATAACAATTATTGCGGCCATGGCTCCGATGAATCAAATAACGTTATCCTTGTCACCATTCGCTTGGTAATTTTGTTCTCTCTCACTCTCTCCCTCTCACTATCTCTTGCATATGCTGCGAGTACATAAGCTTCTCACAATCAGTATGGGTCAGAATAAATTCGCGATTTCCATCAAGTATGACCCTACTACAAGCTTCGCGTTTAACTCCACGAGTAGCCCCTCTCTCTCTCTCTTCCCCCTTTATTCCTTGAACGACATTTTCGTGATAATTTTAATCGCTAGAATAGCGATTAAAATTATCACGGAAATGTCGTCGCCTGCGGTAAAATAATCATTAAGCGTACGCAGGCCTCGAGGCTCTCGATTGTATGAATTGTGTATATCGTTCGTATAACAATGATTATTCTCAACATGATGAGCGATGAACTCAGAGCCTCGAAGAAAAATCGAAAAAACCTTCCCCTTCGTCTGATCGAAAATCATATACGATGACCATACCAAGGGTCCAGAGCCAGAAAGGCGTACAAATATGTACACATTTGATACACCCCTTTAACTTGAGGTCATCGATATAAACGACGTAGAGAGCAGAAATCGAGTTATATATGACAATTGTTCATATTATATTGTTCATCGCATGAAATAATCTTAGGAAAGAAAATTGTAGGCAATGTTGATAATTATTATTTTCTGTCATCGAATTTCGTTGCATTCGAACAATGCAAATTTCAATATCATTAGGATTCATAAAAATTGTACTCAATATGATGAGCGATGAACTCAAAGCCTCGAAGAACAATCGAAAAAACTTTCCCCTTCGTCCGACCCAAAATAATATACGATGACCATATCAAGGGTCCAGGGTCAGAAAGACGTACAAATATGTAGCTTATACACATTTGATACGCCCCTTTAACTTGAGGTCATCGATATAAACGACGTAAGAGCAGAAATGGAGTTAAATATGATAATTCATCAATGAACAATTTTTATGGGTGACGAACCCAGAGCCTCGAAGAATAATCGAAAAAACCTTCCCCTTCGTCCGACCCAAAATAATATATGATGACCATATCAAGGGTCCAGGGTCAGAAAGACGTACGAATATGTAGCTTATACACATTTGATACGTCCCTTTAACTTGAGGTCATCGATATAAACGACGTAGAGAGCAGAAATGGAATTAAATATGATAATTTATCAATGAACAATTTTTATGGGCGATGAACCCAGAGCCTCGAAGAAAAATCGAAAAAACCTTCCCCTTCGTCCGACCCAAAATAATATACGATGACCATATCAAAAGGTCCAGGGCCAGAAAGGCGTACAAACATGTAGCTTATACACATTTGATACGCCCCTTTAATACTCCCTCCAGCGAAATATATTTTACCCTTTAACTTGAGGGCATCGATATATAAACGACGTAGAGAGCAGAAATGGAGTTAAATATGATAATTTATCAATGCAGATCTTGTATAGGATTCACACAAGTGTACAGCTTTTTTTTAGTACGTTTCAACCCATGCTATTAGACTAACACAACTTTTGTCCTTTTTTTTTCGTATGATTGTTTATACGAATATGCATATTTACGGTTGAGTATTTAAAGATTAAAGATTTACCATTTTGACTCATGGATATTTAATTATCATTGCTTGAGAAAAATTCTTTTAAGATGCTTAATTTTTGTGCATTCGCGTGACTCACTTTTTATACAAAATGCCAACAATAAATTCGTTGTTTTATTTTTTTTATTTTTTATTTGCTGCACGGGCAGTTCGGTACATAAAACTAAGCTATGTATTTCGTACGCACGAGCAGCTCAGAATGGACGCGCGTGCGTCATCAAGGATGAGAGCGCGTGTTCTTGTTCTTCCATCGAACAAACTTTTCTTCGCAGCAACGAGTTTCTATTTACGAGGCACGATTTGCCTTAATATCTTAAAAATTAAAATAATATAAAAATAAAAAAAAAATCAAGAAGAAACAATGACATGTACCAGGTACATAAGGGAAAAGTTTAATATCTAAGTAGGAGAACGAGAATGAGGGTTCGATTCTTGGTGGGTCGATTCGAGAAATAGTTAAAATGACGATTGAAAATTTCACATTTGAGGCATTTTAACAAAAAAAAATTGACAAAAATTCCTGGCCAACTGTGTGTGTTTTTAGTTGAAAATCTGGTGGTTGCATGTACACACGAAATTTTATTTTTAAACGAATGATAGTTATAAAATTTTTAACCCAATTTCCAGATCATCCGTTTTCGAAACTATTAATTTTGTACATCAAAAACATATGAATATTCCACGTTAAACTTTACTGAATAACGTGGGTTAGTTTTGAAAGGTTCAAGCGACCATGACACCTGCGACCATATCACACAATAGATATTCGTTTTTCTTTTTTTCTCGATTATAAAAGTGTATAACGTGGGTTTAGTCTAAAAATTAAAAGCTTCAAGTGACTAATGACACCTGCGACACACCACAGATATTCGTTTTTCTTTATTCCCGATATCATGCAAAAAACAAAAAAAAGAAAAACAAATTAAGCATCAAAATAGATCTCGATCTGAAGAGATTTAATTAATTATACCATTGTCTAAGTGCTCACAATATTGTTAGCCGTAATTTTACATAGTATTTAGATATATTTCGGAGTATCTAGAACGTCAAAAAAATATCGCCTGTGTCTTGAGTTATCTTACAACCGGTAATTCTTGCTAAATCGCGGTCAACTCAACTCGTACGTTCTCATTCGTTGGCAATGAGAGACGCTCCAAGCTCCAATCTGTCGAGCTCTCTCATTGCTAAGAAGAAAAAAATTGCAATTGATCAATCGTATGATGGTCTACGAGTTTAATCATTTTTGCAATCATTAATATTCTTCGACAAGTATAAATTTATAAATAGTAAATTATAATGAACTCGATATAATATGGCGAAATAAAGTTCACATACATTTATATATTTATATTTTATCATGTACATTATATAGTGAAATTACTTTACTGACGGGTTCATTAGCTTCGCAAAAAAATGAGCTGAGTTACCCGCAGTGATTGTCAAGAGACAAACGTTGAAACGACGAGATCGGGACAGCCATGGACTTTCACTCGGTGGTCAATGTCATTAGAAACCAGTTTTCATTCCGGGCTCTGGTTAAGCTCATATGGCGATGTGTATATGTATATATATATATATATATATATATATATATATAATAAAATATATATATATATAAATCGAATCGAATATATATATATATATAAATGAAATTTACAATGCATGCATGATGCAATTTGTTTATTTTTTTAATTAAATAAATATAATACAGGGGAGAACGTGACAATTGTGATCACCGCAATTTCGTAAGATGCGATGATTCTTTAAATAATTAAAATTAAAAAATTCACTCATCAGACCCAACGGCGTAATAAAATACTTTCGCCTTCAGGGTGGCTTTTACATCCCTTGAATCATCATTATCTCATATCAAAAGTTCACTTTGAAAGTTTTTCAAGCCAAAAATTCATGTTCAATTTATTTTCTCGACAGTTTGAGCTTTTTTTTCCTCTAGGAATTGAATTTTTTGGAGTCACGTGTAAATAGTATGATAATGAAATTTAAAAGGTGGAATATTTGTCAGGTTAGAAAAGGTCGAGTAAATTATATCACGAGAAAATTATATCTTTGTAAATTTCACTATCGATAAGAAGAAATTTCTATTTTTACTTCAAAGTGTAATTAATTCACAATTAATACGTCTCTTGTTTTTTTTTTCTTTTTCAGTTTCCTTTTAATTTTCCTCCTGGTTGTTGTGCAAAAAATATCAGAATTGCAGACTCGATACTTATTTGCATGTTCGCAATAAACGTTTTATCAGACACATGTTGGACAGTTTTTTTTTTTTTTTTCTTTTAATCCACGATTCTTCTAGAGTCACGTGGTGGTGTTCACGTGATCGTGACGAGGTCACGACCCGGAACGAGTTTAAATACCTCGAGGCTCGAAAAGACGGATAATTTTTTTTTTTCTTTTTATAATTTTGATGCGATGGTGATATTTGATGATATTGAAGTTTGCCTCGTTGGAATGCAACGAAATTCGATGAAAAAAAATATATAGATATATTATCAATATTGCATAGAATTTTCTATTCAAAAATTATTTCATGCGATGAACAAGATTATATGAATAATTGTCAAACTGCCCCGACCCCCGAAACTCACCCTTGACAAGGGTTCAAAATATTGTTCGAATTTCGTTGCATTCCAACAATGCAAACTTCAATGTCATGATTTTGAATTTCGACTTTACTCTTTTGTCATTGAATTTATCGCACGTTTCCGTAAACATAAAATTGAAGTGAATTTAAATTACTTTTTTTTTTTAATTAAATTGATTAATTAATTATTAAATAAATTTAATTAACTCATTGATTATTAATAACTTAGAAAAAAAAAAACATATTTAACGCGTTAATTTAATTTAATTCAATTTAGTCATTTGGATTAAAAAAAAAAAAAACCGAGAAAAAACAGATAAAAAGTACTCACTGTTTTTTCGTCCCTCTCGTACAGTGTAAGTAAGATCGGTGAAAGCCAAATCGACAGGTGGTCTCTTTGGCAGATGGGTTATTGTTTTTGGCTGTATTGGTGCTATTTGCAATCGTACCACCGAACCCTTACGCGGTTGCAGCAACATTCCATTAGCATCATCGTCCCTCGAACTATTTCCCTCGACCTTCATCTTGGAGTCTTTTTATTACGTGTTTTAAATATTATTATTATTATTCAATTTCTCGCGTGTAAATTTTTAACGAGCAACCGATCGTAAATTGAATAAAAATCTTTAAACTCTCGTCGTTTGTCTCTTTTGATATATGCAACAACGTGGAAGGATTTTCACGCACTGAATTACCAATAAATTTTGTTCACCCTCTGAAACACAAAATAAACATTTGATTTTTTAATACCGGTTGGTGGAAAAAAAAAAAAAAAAAAAAAACAACAACAACAAGAAAACTTATAAAATGCATTGAAATTGTCAGTTTTTTTTTAAGCGATGCATCGTGAAAAGAGCACAAAGCAGCTTTTGTGGCGAAACGAGGAGAATGTATGATTTATTATTAATGAATAACGTGACGCACTGACGATAAAAACAAGCGAGAAAGACGAGAGGAGTCCATTTGTTCTGAAAATATGTTATGAAAGATTCGAGTCACGAGTGAAGAAAGAAAGGAAACAAAAATTAGAGAAAGCATGACGAGAAAGAAACGAGTGTTGTAATTTTGACAGCACACATTCGCAAATTCTATGTCGAATAAAAAAAATTCCATGAAATTCATAGGTAAGAGGAAATTTCCTTCTTACAATCAGTTTAGTCGTGCAAATGCGACAATAAATCAAAGTATTTTATGCATATAGGTAAAGATGCCTAAAAATAATTAATCAGAATAAAGAGAATTTTTTTTTCGATTAATATTAATTCTATGGCAATAAATTTGGAAAAAAAATTGTAAAAGTACTAAAAACATCAATTTTAAATAATTATGCCGAAGACATATTAATGATGGAATAAAAAATATTGCCAAATTTTTCTATCAAAACTTGTTTCGTTTTGTTGTGACCTATAACCAACTTTGGATGAAAATATTTTTAAATACGTATATACATATATATATGTACATAATGCGATTGAAACTCAGCCCCAATAAACCTTGAATGAGTTTAAAAAATTTTAATTTATAATTTTTTTTATTATTCCAGGGTAATAAACTTTAAGGCATTCCTTGAAGCACATATGAGTCAAATGAAATTTTATTTCGACCTTTGGTAGGATTAATAACCTAAAAAATTCGCATTTCATTAAAACATTTTTTATGTTTTATATCTCTGCTGTAATTTATATAATTACGATGACGCTTGTAATTTTTCCGAAAGTCTCGAAAATGATATGTTAAAATTTGTCAAACTTTAATGCAGAATTGTAGTTTTTTTTTATATTTTTTTAAATCTATCATTAAATAAAATATTTACCAAACAATTTTTATTTTTAATAAATGCAGGAATTATTCATAATAACGTCATAATTCTTGCATTACGAAATGCATTATTGTTATCTCGTTTTTTTATTATGAATAAATTGTGACTCGAAAAATCGTTAAGTTACGAAGAGATAAATAGTTTTATTTTGTTATTCATGGAACGTCGAATAATTTCGTAACGATAAAAAGTTTCATTCAATGTCAACCATCTATATACGATGACGTCTCCGGATGATATTTGAGTATAATTGATCGCTGATGAATTTAAAAAATCGATGATATCACGCGAGACTAACGCCTAATTCCTCTGACCTCGTCTTCGTTTTTTTTATTATCTCGTTCTGACACAGGATAACCAGATGAGTTTAAGCTACAATTAACGTCGGAGGAAACGGGTGTAAATAATTCGATCGTTATTCCCGACCATATTTTCATATGTCACCACGTGACTTGAATGATCGGAGGAATTTTTTAATCACAAGGAGCTTTTTTTTGTTGGCTATTTGTATGTACACGTGATGATTGAAAGAGGCGGACATTATATCCACGCGATGTGTACAACAAGCCCGAGAGAAAATCTTATCGGACTTTCGACCCGTTCATGTAACGTTGAACCGATAACTCAATTTTTTTTTGTTCTTGTTGCATCTTGCATAGGCAAAAAAATGGGCTAAACCAAGCGCACTTGCATCTTTTCAGCTTTTGCATCTGCACATCTGCATGTTTTACACATATATCTATATAAACGCGTATCTCATATGTATGGGCCGTTCATGTCAAATCGGCCACCCATAACTCTACTTTTCTACCGATAAATGAATTAAAGTCAGATCAGATTTTCTGACAGTCAGTAATAAAAATTGTAATACATTTTTCTTCGAGATAAGTTAATTTTTTCTTTAATCCAAAGTCTCATCGGATGCAGTTTTCGATTGTCGATAATGTCAGATGTTGCATCTGCACATGTGCATATTCATTATTTACACATATGTATATATAAACGCGTATATATTTCATATCTATGGGTCGTTCATGTAAAATTGACCACCCATGACTCAATCGTTGTTTCATTTATCTACAGATAAATTGATTAAAGTCACGTCAGATTTTCTCACAGTCAGTAATAAAAATTGTAATACATTTTTCTTCGAGATAAGTTATTTTTTTTTTTAATCCAAAGTCTAGTCTACATTATCCACAGGCTAGGCAGCAACAGGCTCACAGTCAGTAACAAAAAATGTAATACATTTTTTCTCCGATATAAATTAATCGTTTCGTAAAAACCCAAAGTTTCATCGGATGGATTTTTTCAAAAATCAACTGGCCTGCGAGAAAAAAATGCATCGAAGATTTAGGACGGACACAGAATGGCTGAAAATGGGTTTTCACTTCGTCTTAATAGAAATAGTTCGAATGAAATTAATTAGGACTAAGAGCATTTTTTTTAATGCCAATTTTAACATTGAACGCCCCATATACTTATGTAAATAGCAAATATAAATTAAATAGACACGCGAGAAGTGTGCTCTGCAATGACGCATTTACGGTGCAGCTTCGTTGCAATTAGTCATGGAAAATCCAAGCGTTAAGGAAGACAAGAAAAGTTGTCGACAATTTTCTTTGATCTTCCATGTTATCATAAAGCAATTGCAATTTATATGATGGCTATTGATGAATATTTAAATGATTTTTCTCATCAATTTTCATTGAGCTTCATTTATCGATGATAATTTATTTTCTTTTTCATTTAAATAAAATCGTCATGATAAAACTCATAAATTTTTGGCCCAATGACTTGAATTCTTACATTGTATTGAGTAGTGAGTGAATAGTGAGTAGTGAGTAGTTTATTGTATTGAGACAGTTTTGACGAGATTTTCACACGTGATGATGTACGGATGGAATATGACTATGAATACGATGGAATATGATAATAATATAACAACAGAAAGAACGATGAAAATGATAATTAATCCTCGATTATTATTCTAAAAAGGCTTCGTTCGTTATCGTTCGTGGTCAATACGAACCATTTGCAGTGGTTATTCGTAGCTAGTTTTGTTATCCTCTCGTTTGCACGGAATTAATTAAATTTCACTCCATTTAATCATTTTACATATCAATTTATGGTTTATTATCATTGAATAAATTTAATTATTTTTTATCTTTTTTTTTAATCCCGACGTTCTTAAATACTTTTTTTCGCGATACCGTCAACGGAACTTCAAGAAAGCGCGAAAGAGATTTACCGTGTTGAGTAAATTTAATTTTCAAGTTTGGCAAATAAATTTTTTTGAAAATGAATAAATTGTTTTAAAAATTATTATTTGAGAAAAACGAGCACTTCGAAGCAGGGCGAGCTCGCTATGTAGAGCGTTCCAAGCCTACGATGTTGGTGCCACCGCGTCTCGACACGGACTGATCGTTTGAGCGTGAGAGCGAGTGCCGCGAGTACCTACACCGGCCATCATCGTTGACCATCGAGAATTACAGAAATGTGTGCGAGAAAGAGAGAGAGAGAGAGAGAGCGCGAGCAGAGCTCTTCACCAACGTGATATAAAAAATATAGAAAAAACAGACAGCGAAATAAGCAACTTCGCTCATTGTTCGATATCACGAATTTATTATTTATTACTTTGATTTATTATTTTTTTTTACATAGTTACGATACGTGATTCAGCAAAATTTCGGTCAATTCTGTGGTACAATATGCGATTGTACACGTAACCTGGAGGAACTCTTTCGTCATATTGACTTATTATGATTTTTATTGACGAATTTTTTTATGTACGTCGCAAAGTTTTATATTAAATTCTTCGATTACAAGCTATATGTATATATATATATATATATATTTGCTCCATGTGGTAAAATCTATAGTCTTTGTAAATAAAACAATTAAATCTTTCAGCAATTACCATTATTAAATATAAATAAATAAAACTGTTATGGATGAAAATTGCATTAACGGTATAAATTATTTCTAAAAATGAATGAAAATTTACTTTTTTGAAAATTGGCTAAAGTAAGTGAAATCATTTGAAAATAAATTGTCTGTTAATGGTGTTTCGTATATGTTGAAAACACGTGCAATCATCTTAAGCCTCATTAGTTTGACTTCGGGCCTCAAAATTAGTAAAAATATTTTCCATTAATTTATCACTCATCTGGAGAAAAAGAAAATATTAATAACAGACTATGTAGTGATTTTTTGCTATATATATAAAAATTGTATTTCATTATTGTGTTGTCGCTATGGACAAGGTTCAAACTGGTGAGAGTCTACGCACGTTAAATTCACGAGGGCCGCTCGTCACGATGAAACCTTCCACAAAAACATCCATATACTGAAAAGTTGCTATATGTGAGACAGAGATAAAAAAAAAACTCAGAGCTTGCTGACTCGAAACATGAAATTAAAAAATTCTCTTAAAATATAATAGTAAATTCTGTTATTAACGTTCTAACTTTTTTCAAAATTTATTAACAAAATTTAAAGTTGAAAATCGAATTTTTGTAAATTTTTTTTAACCTGTTTTTAACTTTTTTCAAAATTTATTAACAAAATTTAAAGTTGAAAATCGAATTTTTGTAAATTTTTTTTAACCTGTTTTATAGCATTATATAGAATGAAATTCAAAATTCAAAAAAGTACGAACATCCATGACTGATAAGTGTATTCAAGATGATTCTCTGAAAAATTTAACTCAAACGGATTGTTCAAGATGTCGTGATCACATACTTTGAAAACAACGGTTTTGAGAAAAAAGCGTTTAAAATTTAGAAAATTAATACGAAACGCTCAATGTTTATGAAGCACTTGGATAAATATCTCCGTCATTTTTAGATTTTTTTAATATTAAATTTTCATATTAGGATATTTTTGAAGCTTGTACAGTTTTCGAAAAAATGCAAAAAACTGAAATTGATTTTTTCATTATTCAACTCTGCGGTACCCCCTTAATATTGTTAATATTTCGATGGTTCACAGGATACATTTTTATGATTTTTGGTTTATTTTTATTTTAGCGTTGGTCATCCGTGATAGATACATATATATATATATATATATATATATATATATATATATATATATATATATATATGCCGCCAGGAAAAAGGGGATTCTATATCAAAATTCGGGCCTTGTCCGGCATAGTCAATGACGCATAGTCCCCGGGTCAAGGAATAAAATACATCCGTTAAATATCCTTCACAGCGTCCACGAGTTTTTATTCAAGGCTTTGTCATCAAGTCTGTGTTACTGACGAGATATTATTGCGTTTGTTGTACTCAATTTAATTGTGCTATAATCATAGACGTTTTTCAAATATCCTCACATAAGCGAAGCAAGAATGAAAATTCATCGGGAGAATCATTAATATAATAATTAGTATCATTTATACTAATCATTTTTAGCATTATTATTTTTTATTGTTATTATATATAGTACATAATAGTAACTATAATAATAATCGTAATAATAATAATATAATATTTTTTTTTTAATGTAAAAAAGAATAAATGTGCACGATACTTTTTTCCTCGTCTGCATATAAAACAAACAAAGAGCACCCGATGTTCGGAATGTCGAATATACAAAAAAAAAATCAAAGATATAGCAAAAAGGACAAAGTACGAGAAGTCCGTCTCGGATTTGTGACGATTATTAATTAATGCGACGAAATTTGATGATGTAAAATTTTTACAGCAAATTGTGTACGCATCATTTTGTCGAATCTTTAAGGCATATGGAATTTTTTGGATATTTCACGATATTATAAGTGAATTGACGACTTTTGGCGTTTTATCGAACGTGAAAAACCCGGACAAAACTCTCAAGCACTTCGAGTCAGCAAGAAAAAGCAAGTTAGGCGGAATAGCTTGGGGAACCTTGAATTTCCATAATTATAGCAACGAGTTAATTTCCGTGACTACGACATTAATTGCGTTCGAGCAAAAAATTTACACGAATCCCTAATATTGTACCTGCTTAATATTTTTTTGTGGATCTCTGAGGCCAAAATATTTATTTATTTTTCTTAAAATAAATGTAATTTGCCTTTTAAAAAAAAAAAATGTATATATTTAAGTAAAATCAAAAGTATCTCGATAATTGCACAATTTTGGGATTCCAGGAAAATAAAAAATTCATTCGATTCAGCTAAATTATATTTGATTTGAATAAACCAATAAAATCCTTCCCTCATAAAATAACACTTGGAAGATTGGTGGAATAATATCAAAGAAGATTCCATATTGGTTGTGAGTTTGACGAAGATCAACAAGGAAGTTTAAATTTTATAAAATACATTGGGGTTTTTGAAAATTTTTGAAAAAATTCTCCACACTGCGTTTGGGTTTCGAGTAATCCTTGAATTATGGATATAAATAAATGAAGAATTCCCAATCAATTTAAAGTGGATATGCGAAGTAAAAGACGTTTGAAGTTTCCGGTTTTTTTTTCTAAAAATAGTTTTGTCAATAAAACTCCGTCAAAGTTGAGATCAAATCGTCGATGACGAATCAGCAAAACGAGTCGATGATCAGTGAAATATTTTTGTTTTTTTTTTTTTTCACAGCTGTCTTTTTTACAACAACCAAATTGAAAAGGAATCATATTAAAGTTCTTGTCTACCGCTATTTCTCACCGAAATAAAATAAAATAAAAATAATAAAAGCATTCGGGGTTAAGGGGCATTATGGATTCATACCTGAATATATACAACTCAGACTTGATATCTCGAATGTGCCCATTCTGGTCAGAGAAGTTCGTTAAATTTTCGAAAAACCGGCTCGAATTAATTATACAGTTATAGCTAGTGGCATGAATTTAAAAAAAAATCATCAGACGACCCCCTGAAGCCGATTCGATATAGTAATCGATGCTCTCTAAGTCCGAAATAGTGATTGGCAAATTTATAAATAGAATATTAAGAGCCAACACGATTAACCATTTATTTACGAATAATTATCATTATAGTTGTGAGTGGTTTTTATTTCGGCAAAATTCGTTCGTAAAAAAAATGAAAAAATAAAATAAAAAAATGCTATTCAACGATATTATGTGTGTATTCAAACAAGGAAGTACCAAGTGAATTCGCTGCACATTGTTTTTTTTTTTCATGCACATTGTTTTTTTTTTTCATCATATGCGCTTCCGTTGAAATAATCGCGAAATCAAAAGCAACGGAGAGAAACGACTTAAAATCGTTCTCGTATAAAATATGAATTTTAAACAAAATTGCCATTTCCGGGATGAATGGTTTAACCGTTCGAGATTTTTTTTTCGACCCTGAACACTAATAATTCAAAAGCAAAAAATCGTCAATAAATCTTCATCGTGGGTAAAGTTCAGAAAATAATTCTTTCCTCCTTATTTTATACCAAAATGGATAATATTCTTGGAGATATTTAGCTAAAATAGTTTGAGATTGAGTAAATATATAATAAGAGTTGCATTTGCGAATGAAAAAAGAAAAAAAAAAATATTGAAAATTCTATATTATCCTTCGAATGTGTGCATGACCTGTCAATTTTTTTTTCCTGGTTGCCTTAATAGATTTGAAAAAAAAAAAAAAAAAAACAATTGAATTGTTTGAGAACGAGAAGTTTCGATCGCATTTTTAATTTCCGGTCACCAAGTATTTTCGGAGTTTCTCTCTCGTTATCCATCCTGAACAAATAAAAGGTTGTACGACCATTTGCCGTGGGCAGTGACACTCGTCCACCAGGAGAGCGTGACGAAATTCACGCAGTCATGTATCACGTGTGGAATATCACACAAAGACTTGCGTATTTTTTTTTTACTTTTGTATCTCTCTCTCTCTCTCTCTCTCTCTCTCTCTATGTATATATACAGGGTGTCCCATTTTAAACGTACCAGTGAAACATCTCGGTAACGAGAATAGGTACGGAAAAACGTTTCATACAAAAGTTTTATGGTATCGAGGGGGATAATTAAGGGCAGTATTCATAGCAGCATAGATGGCGCCACTTTTGAAATATCAACCGTACCACTATTTTCTTAAATGGAAATCGATTTTTTTTTATAAGACCAAAATCGTAGCTGGCCTCAAGCCGAATTCAATAATATTTTTCTCAATTTTATTGAAAATTTTGTTCAGCTTATTTCAGCTGTATATATTGAGGTTCATTAATCCAATATATTGTGATTAAAAAATAAATTAAAAAATCAAATTATAATAATTTGACAAAGCAGAGGATAATATATATTGGAAAAAATTCAGTTCCCACTCCCGGTAAAATCAAGTTTTGACCTCTAAAAATACCTCGCGAAAGAGGATCTCTGGCAATTGATTCTAAGATGTTCCGCATATTTAGGTATAAATGATAAGAGAGGGACACCTTAAAATTTTTTACCAGTGCTCCCCTTTTGCGAGAAAATTTTTAAGGTGTAAATCTATACTTTTTTATGGTGGGAATCGAAAAAAAAAAGTGAAATGAAACACCCTAATATATATAATTGTATGTGTAGCCTCTAACTATATATTCGCTATATATATATATATACAGACACTCGTCAAAAAGCATAGCTTATTATTCATTCAGCAACGTAGGCTTGTCGTCGTCTGAACTCTTCGATTTAACGAACATAGGATCGTTGTGTCGTAAGACTTTTAACACGCAAGTGACGATGTGATCAGTAGAAAAAAAAACGAAATTAATAAAAAAAAAAAACGAAACTAATAAAGAATACATGGAAAATTCCAAGATCGAAGCCGAATTCAATAATATTTTTCTCAATTTTATTGAAAAATTTGTTCAGCTTATTTCAGCTGTATATCTTGCGGTTCATTAATCCTATATATTGTGATTAAAAAATAAATTAAAAGATCAAATTATAATAATTTGACAAAACAGAGGATAATATATATATAGAAAAAAATTCAGTTCCCACTCCCGGTAAAATCAAGTTTTGACCTCTAAAAATACCTCGCGAAAGAGGATCTCTGGCAATTGATTCTAAGATGTTCCGCATATTTAGGTATAAATGATAAATGAGGGACCCCTTAAAAATTTTTACCAGTGCTCCCCTTTCGCAAGGAAGTTTTTAAGGTGTAAGTCTATACTTTTTTATGGTGGGAAACGAAAAAAAAAAAATCTGAAATGAAACACCCTAATATATATATAATTGTATACACATACAATTGTATGTGTAGTCTCTAACTATATATATATATACAGACACTCGTCAAAAAGCACATCTTATTATTCATTCAGCAACGTAGGCTTGTCGTCGTCTGAACTCTTCGATTTAACGACAATACGATCGTTGTGTCGTAAGACTTTTAACAAGCAAGTGACGATGTGATCAGTAGGAAAGAAAAAAAAAACGAAATTTATAAAAAAAAACGAAACTAATAAAGAATACATGGAAAATTCCAAGATCGATCTCATCATCTATATATCTATATATATATTGGTACATTAGAGCCATATAATACTACTCGCTCGATAACAAAAACTGCGTATCAAAAAGATCAACCCGTTTAGGAAAATTTTGATAATACAGCAGTAAATTTATCTTTCTCTCTCGCACTCATAAGGACTTATCCAAAAATTGTTTCACCGACTGAGTAGTAACACATCGCATTAATTGCTTAATAAATTTTCAATAGAATTTCATTATTTTTTTCTAAACCACCATTGCGAGGAAAAATTAAGTTGGGTGTGAAATAAAAATCAGTGCATCATTTTATAAGAGACGCAAGAATTGAAAAAAAAATTCCGCGGTGGAGCTTGCGGCTCTCTTATCGGTAGGCAAGTACGCATGTGTACAATTCACGGCTCGATTCAATGACGTATATATATATATATATATATATATATATATATATATATATATATATATATATAGTCTCGTAACCGATAAAGAGCACATATGGACGCGAAGAAAAGAAAAAGGAAAAAAAAAAGAAAGGAAACACAATGTGCTCGCGTGCCCAAAGTCCAAATGGCAAAGTCAAAACGATGATATTCGATGTATCCTCACCTTTACCCCCATTCGCCTCGTCATTCGATAAGAGCAACGAGAAAGCATTGTTGTTTTTTTTTCCTATCAAATTTACTGACAAATTGTATCCTCGGAGAATGGACTGTGACCTTGATCATTTTTTTTGCATGCATAATATATTTTTTTGCGTTACTATTTTTTTTATTTTTATATAAAAACATTTTTTACCGCTACACGTTTTTGATACGGGAATTTTTGTAATGGAAATGATGATTCATCGATTATCTATGGGAAATTTCATGGTAATTTATTATTATTATTTATTTTTTTCAAATATTTTAAGCATGCTCGAAAGCTTTTCATTTGTCCAGAGTTGCCATACGATCGAATATACAAGAATCTCCAAATCATATGATATTGAAGCTTGCATCGTTGAAATGCAATGAAATTCGGTGAAAAAAAAAAAAAACAAAATTATCAACATTGCATAGAATTTTCTTTCCAAAGATTATTTCATGCGATGAACAAAAATAATATGAACAATTATCAAACTGCCCCGACACCCCGGAAATCACCCTTGACAGGGGTTGATATTTTTGTTCGAATTTCGTTCCATTCCAACGTTGCAAACATCAATGTCATTGCATCCTAAACGTACCATATACCAAGAACCGGAAACAACGCGACGCGGTCGTTGAAACGGTAATACGACGAAACGATCGGACATTGCTCATGAAAATTAATGGCGCGTTCGAGCGAATTACAATAATAATTTTGGTTGTTCCATTGGGCTCGCCAACGGGGCTCGCTTATATCATTTTTTTTCGATACGACAGAACGAGAATGAGAATAGAAAGACAAATGAAAAAATTGTGATAACATATCGATGGACAATATAGAATATCGTTAATGAGGAAATAATAACTGAAAATAACTGAATAATAACTGAAATAATAGCTGAAATGAGTTGACGAGACATCGTGAAAATTTATGATGTTTTGATCTGAACAAAGTATCAAAGGATAGCCATGGAATGAGCAGATTTTAATACACCCGTTGAGCTCATATTCTTGTTTGAAACGACATTACGAGATATCAGCTTGAAATTTGTAATCGTCATTATCTGAATGATTGTGATTAAATATTGAGATACGAGTTCTTATGGGTCGAAGTCTGCGCGTGTTTATATACATATATATACGATATGGTATAATATAATCCTAAACGTATCTATTTTGAAGGAGGCTTTTAGAGGCTGAGGAAGTCACTGGAATAGACTAATCGATAATACATCATAATTATTGTTATAAATATAATATGATGCTCATTAATTTAAAAAATATCTACATACATCAAAAATAATCTCATAACATGACTATAGGCAATACTCAAATAGAATTATTCATCGAGGACTTGACCGTCGGTCACATCGTAGCAAAAAGTCTCGATTTAAAGTCCGATCACATTTTTACGTTATCGCACACTCGCAAGGTCTATCAAACGATTTGCCATACAACACACTGTGAACGACTGCGAGTGGATAAGTAATAAACTCTCTCCCTCCCTCTCTCTCTCTCTCTCTCGCTCTCCCTCCCCTCTTGTACGCACGTTTCACACACGCACCCACACATATATAAAGCTCCTCTTGGTAACGAGACTCATTTATGTCGTTAACGTATTCGAAACAAAAGCGATAGCTCTTTTTTTATTTTCAGCTATGAGCCATTTATACGTAAAGCGCAAATGTTACCTACTCTATAGGATAATAAAAAAAGTAAAGATAACGAAAAACATATAAGGAAATTGTATGTACCGATACTCGAGCATGTCCCAATCTGTGGATATTATATAATCTGTCTTTGTTTTTACAAAACACAATGGGCAAATGATACCTACTCGTAGAATAATAAAAAAAAAGAAAAGATAACAGAAATATATAAGGAAATTTTATTTACCAATGTTCGAGCATGTCCCAGTCTCTGGACACTATATAATCTTTATCTTTTGTTTTTTTAACTTCATTACGAATTTGGTTAATGAATATAAAATCAAAATTGACACACAAAATCGTATCTCCAATTATTAATCGGCATACGAAAAATTGTGACATTCGATGTTTGTAGTTTTTATATCTCCATAAATTTGAAAGTATTTCTCATATTGTGACAATTAATCGATGTATTTTGGATGCTAGAAAATATAGGCTCGAATTTGAGCGAAACTATTACTTTTTTAATTGGTCGATCAACCAGAAAAATTATTGCTTTAATCAGAGGATTTTTATTGAGTGGCAAAACATCAGGATTGTTATCGCAAAGATGTATAATGGCGTCCATGAAAAGGGAGCACGAAAAAAAATACATTTGAAAATTGACGAACCATAAAAGAATATGCGAGCAAATTAGTCTCGGCGATGTCAAAATAGAAGTTTAAGTTCATCGTAAAGACAGACGAGGACTCACACGATCTGATCTTGACTTTCGACTAGAAAAAAAGAGAAAGACCATGGACCTGACCGCGAGTACGGCTAACGGTACACGCGCCTCGAGAAAAGTTTTATTCTGTATATGTATGTATATATATATATATATATATATATATATATTTATACGAATAATTTTTAGTAACACACTAACCTCTTTAAATTATTTGGTCGAAAGATCCCGTGGCGACTGTGACGAGTGAGAATAACACTGATTAATCTTAAAATTCACTTAACTCCACGCTATTTACGATTTAAAAATGAAAACACGTTTCTAACATTGACGAAAAAAACAAATGCAAAATGCATGTACTTACGAGAGTCGAGAGTGGGCGATAAAGTGAGCTTTATCGGCGTTTTATACTGATTGTTTACGCGACAAAAAGCTTTATACTACGATACATAAATTTGGCGATTGATTGTATATAATACGATTAAAAAGCACGAAGCAACTCAGGTGAAAACGCTCATTGCAAACATTTATAAACGATGTTTTTTTTATTGTTGGATTCTACAGTACTACCCGTGAGGCATTAAATTAAACACATCGTGCGTCGTCCTCGCGGCGTCCCGTACTGTCTACTGTCTCACACTCTCATACTATCCCACAATGACGGGAAGCAACATGGCCGACAGGGACTAACCACTGTGGATATATATCTATATCGGCGTAGCTACTCCTACCCATACGGCGGACCCAGCTGACGCGCTGCATGACGCTCAGCTGATTCGGATCGATGATAAGGCTGGCGCGATTGTTACCGACGATATGAATTAACGATCAGTTGCCACATTTTGTCGCTAGATGGCGGCAGCTGTTACAAAACGCTAAACAGTTGATAATGCCAGATGAAAGTGTCACCTGAGGCCATCTATTACACACATTATGTATTTTCTTCAATAAAAAAACAGCTGATAATACAAAGTAAAATAATACCTAGATAATGTAAATAGACTTTACATATACTTTTTGTTTTCAATAGTTTTTTTTTTTTTCATACAATCGTTTATTCATTTGTGCTTTATTACAAACGTGATTTTACTTCGCTAAAACACGAGATGAAATACAATGTTTGTATTTGTTTTTTTTTTAATATTTCACAAGAATTCGCGCGGGATTCTTTCACGATTTATTTTATTCCCTCGGTTTTTATTTTATTATAATTTTATTTATCATATACTCGTGCGCCTTATGACTCCAATATTTTCTCTCATTCTTATATACATATATATATATACATATATATATATATATGCATATATATATAGATGTCTCATACACTCGCGCACGTGTTTGATCCTTTCACATACACACACACTGCATCTCGAATTTATATACTCTCTTTCATATAAAATTACGTTACTTGAAAAAGTGTTATTTGGTATGCGGGTGTGTATATTTACGCGATCCTAATAAATATTCGCTCGGTAAAATCGAACAATAAGATATCGATACGTTTTAAACCTACTAAGCGAAATTTATACGATTCGAGCTGGACAATTATACGGTCTTGCTCTTGTCGTGCAACTTTTTTTCTGTCTCACGTAATCATGTTTTTTTTTTCGCTTGAAATTCGTCATATTCCTAGCTAGAAATTTCCATGCGGTTCATCGTTCGGTACAATGTAAATGCAGAAAGAATGAAAATTGATGACTTTTTTATGGACTCCTATAGCGAAAGTTTATATTATTTATTTGTGATCCCCATATAGCTCGCAATGATGGCGAAATATTGCAAAAAAAAAAAAAAAAAACAAATTGTAATACTTTAACAATAGAGTGAAAATGTTGGAATAATGATAAAATATTGTATAACGCGTGTGCCATATGTTTAAATATGCATTTTACGTAAATGTACAGCCATGTTCCAGATAAAATAAAATAAAAACAAAACTGCATCGAAAATACTTAGAATATTCAGTTTTAACGATGAAATTATTAGAATGACTATTAACAAAACAGTTAAAAAAATAATAACCGAATATTCTAGATTTTTTTTTTTTTTTTTCGTATAAATATGTGACCTTTTTCTCATATAGACAATTTTTTTAATGAATTTGCTTTTATTCCATATATGTTAATTGTTAACATGTTTTTAAATGATTTGTTCGTGAAAAATTGATAAATCGTTTTTTTTTTTTTCATCGCGGAATGTTTCATGTTGAAGAATTTTTAACAATTTTTATGGTTATGTCGATGAATAAACGAAATATTATACGAGCGTAATATTTACACTCTATATATGGAAACATAAAATTCACATCTTTCTCTCAATTTTTTAAGTTTTTCTTTTTTTCATACACCCTTAAAAAATTGTCCTTTTTCAAAATTTATTTCGTATAAAACATATCCGCGTCCACACGTGTACAAGCAGTCACGCCGGTCATGAGAGAGAGAGAGAGAGAGAGAGAGAGAGAACGATATTGATTCCAATGTATTCAAAAGTTGCGAGTAAAATTACGATTTCAATATTATTTCCCAATACAGAACGAAATATATTTTTAAAAATATTCCAGAAATATTTGAAATATTTTAACGATATTGCGAGAATGTCTGAATATTTTTTTCCAATATTATACCAACACATTTTAAATTCTATGTGGGTTTACGTCAACAACAAACAATTTTTTGTCCAATTTTGCAAAATAATTAAATTTGATGGACGCGAATAAAAAAATGATTTAAAAAAAAGTATAATTTTCTCAAATTATGGCGATTGCTATCCGTAAAATGTCAATGGTAAAAGTATGATGAATCCCCGTTGGCCTAAAAGTTCAAAGCAACAATTAATTTATTTTGAAAAAAATATAACAAAATACAAATTAATGCTGCGTATACGATAAAGTCTAATATTTAACAGCTCTATACGAAAATAATTCATCATATTACGACAATAAACGATTTATTTTTGAAAAATATATATATTCTTCTTTATTGGCCTTGGATATTTCATTTTCTCTCTCTTTTCGTATGCCAAAGAATTCGTTTTTTTTTTTTTTTTTTCATCACATGGTCTAAATTAGCCGTGACCGTATATAATCCGAAAGCATATAATATTTTCGAAAATATTGTTACAATTTTTGCGTATACAATTAAAACACACATATCCACGATATTTGCCTTGCGGTATGCCTAATCAGCAACTTATAACTCCAACTGAATAACAATGAATTGTAATTATATATCTATCTACAATGATATAAGTTTTATCAACCGCGCCTTTCCGTGACTCCAGCCTAATAAACGAGTAAATTCTAGCCATATAAAAAAATACTGTCCATCTACAAATATAAACTATATAATTAACTTTATGTGGATTATTAAATATGTGGTAAATAATAATAATAATAATAATACATCACTATAAAACCGCCAACAGTCTCGCGTTACAGTTAAGTAAACGTTCTAATAATGCGACACCTGGTGGTTAAATCGAGAAGAATCGTGAAAGATTCACACTCGCGATGTTAAAAGACTAAACGAGAAAGATTCAACAGAAACAAACTGAACAGACATTGTAGTTCGTCAAGTACAAATTGATTTAAAATGGAAAATGATTAATATCAATCTTTTTTTTTTTAATTTTTTAACCAGTATTGAGAACGCATATTTACACATTCCTCCCAATTACACCGTACAAAATGAATTTTTACATGATTTTCGAACTTTTCATTTCTTGAAATAATTGTAAAATTAGGTAAATCATTGTACTTGTGCTATAAACGTTCTCAAATATTGTTAGTTAACCTCTAAAATTCGAATGTTTAAAATGGCCATGACACCCGCCGCGACGAAAGCGCCGCGCTCGGTAAGCTTACCGTTTGAAAAATTCAAACATCAGTGTATAGTGAAAATTTGCGGAATCGAATTTCAGTTCATCGTGGCATTTAGTAAATAAGTAGTGAGATGACGTGCCTCATGAATTACGAAGGAGCCAGAAAACAGGCCCTGGTGCACTGTAAAAAGTATTGAATGCTCGAAGATTCATTTTTTCGCTATATAATTTGGATCTTGTGAACATATTGTTTTGATCCCCGCTCAGCTATGTGAATGCTCGAGGATTCGTTTTTTCGCTATATAATTTCGAACATGTGAACAGATTGTTTTGATCCCTGCCCAGCTCTATAATGTTGCATTAATATCTGAACTTTGATTTGATTCAATATAAATGTTAAGACTCATCATATATATAGGTACAGAGAAAGTTATCAAAAATCGAAAATCGTGACGACCTAACCTCACTTTTTGATTATTCGAATACTTCTTCCGCCATTTACCATTTTATAATGCTATCAAATTAAAGGTCAGGTAATAGGCGCTGGGATTATCTTCTGTTTACACAAATTCAGAATTAATGAAAAAACCAATTTTTCGAGCGTTCGATACTTCCTACAGGGCCTTGGCTTTGAGGGGCCTTAAAAAAAAAAGAAGAAAACGCGCATCCATATAGTCGTAACGACGTCAATAAAGTGTCAGTGGCCAATTCGCTCTTTCGATAATCGACAATACTCAGTCGACGGATATCCATCAACGAGTGAGTACATTACGAAATTATCTATGAAAAAATGCAAATAATCAAATAATCAGAGCCGATCACGATTTTTATATTGAAAAACGGAAGTACCACTCAAATCGTGTCGAGTAACACGAGAGAATACAGTGAAACTTTCAATAAGTTAAAAAAAATTACCTTACAAATTCCCTCAAATTACATCGTTCTTCTCCCCCCACTCGTCCAAAAAATTCTTACGAGTGGGAGAAATCTCAAGAAAAAGTTGAATTTTTGAAATTAGACAAGGAATTAACTTAAGAGGAAAGCTTTACTGTAGTTGACTGTTCAAATAGTGGAGATTTCTGGTATGAGATGAAAACCGCGAAATGATTCAGCAAATCAGCAAATTTTAACAAAAATTTCTACCAACATCGACCCAAAATCCGTTTCTCAATTGGCAAGATGACTCAGACTGTAAATCTTCTCATGATCAAAAGTTTAAGTTTTCTCGTTGAACTGTCGAAATATTTTATATCATTTTAAATTGTTTTTTTTGTTTTCTTCATTTAAATCCAATGCCGCAAATTGCATATTTACCGGATCCTTGTAGGCCTCGAAACGAACAATTATATGTGAAAGTCAGAACTGTTATATATCTATATTTATAATGATTCACACATATGAATATAAATATATCAGTTCTGATATATGAATTTATATAATTTTATATATACACATACATTTTATATATGTATCTCTTATATTTTATACGCGCACTTTTATCGGAGGAGCACCCACTACCCGATTGTTTTCGCTCACTCTTGTTTTTTCACATACGTACAAAAAAAAAAAAAAGTTTCTCGTCCATTGGAAAAAGATTTGTTGTTGTTGTTTTTGTTTGTTTCTTCGTTGAATGGTTTCAAACGTTTTAACATACAATACCCTAGTGTTATATTATTACATCACTTCACCACTTAATATACGAAGCAAACACCCAGGCAGCCAGTGATTGGTCAAGTGTGAGCTTTTTATACAATAAAACCTTTAACCGTTTACATCGATCTTTATATTCGCGTTTTTTTTTTTGCGTGTGTGTGTGTGTGTATTTTTCTCCGTTCCTTCATCATTTTCATTAATCTTAGAGTATCATTGAGTATAATATAAATGGAATTGCGATATGAGTTTTAAGATCGATTGCGAAACGGGGTAAGAAATGGTTTTTCATTATGCATCTCCTCGACGAGCAACAATATACTTATATATGTACGTATGTGTATGTGTGTATGTATGTATGTATATATATGTATATATACATATATATATATATAGAGAGAGGGAATTTTTGAATGTATCAGCGAACGATGCAATTTTTTCATGAGAAACATTCAAGATTCTCACGTCGCTTTTTCATCACTTTACGTCGTAAATATTACGCCCTTCTACAAACGCTATTCATCTATGATAAATCGGCCCCTATTGCGAAAAAATCGACCACCCCTGATCCTTGTGGAGGGAAATAAGTGTTAAAGGTGCCTAAAACACCTGGCGAGTTCGTTTGTCAATTAACTACAATTTTTACGCCCTTTTTTTTCTTTCTTTCTTTTTATCGAGATGCGTACGATAATATCGATAATAATAATCAGTGTATGCAAACGATATCGATATATCGTTCAATCGATATATTCGATTTATCACAAACCTAAAAAAAAAAAGAAAAAAAGATTTACCACGATAATGCTATCTCGCCGCGATTACATTAAAATGTGATTGGAATTATCATAGTCGGTATCTTAAATTAATTTCTCGTACGTAACACTCGTCGTTACACGAAAATTTGCCTATTTACTGTTATTTTTTTATTTTAATTTTTTTCATTAATTATACGTAAATTGTCTATTTCTCCGAATGATTTTACTTTCTTCTCATCGCATTCGCTCATATCTCGACCACAATTCGATTCTTCGATTCTGAACGATTCTCTTGTATGTAATTTAGCAAAACAGGGAAGAAAATTTAATCGTCGTTTTGCAAATTTGTCAATAACGATCTGCCCATAAAAATAATTTCCAAACTATACGATATTTTTTTTACGGAGACTCGTCGTTGTTTCACCATCGGGATAACATGAGAATAACAAAAACTCGCGAATATTCGAATACGCGTTAAAACTTTGTTCCATCATTGTGTCAGTCTTTGTTTAAACTTTTTTCTCCAGCGTTTCAAACACTCTGGACTCGTTTCTTGCAAAAAAAAAAAACAAAAAAAAAATAGACAAGACTTCGAGGCCGTGCGAAGTTTTCCGGAAATTGAAATATCGATTTGTTTTTCTTTTTTTGTTTGCCTTTCATGCCTTTTCGCCGTTAAATTATTGTCTGAGTCTTGATAATTGGCCCGGTTAGCGGAGCGATCGGAGCTTCAATCTGAGAACAAAGTATGCGACTACCCTGACGATAACGAGAAATCCAATGAGTGCCGCAACGTCGATCCAATAGACCGCATTTTCCATTGACATTTGTTCGAGAATTTTTGTCGGTGGCTTGTAATGGCAGTAATCTTCTCGGCAATGTAACTTTGGCCGGTTGTAACCGTAAACCGTAATCATAGCACCCTCAAAGGCGTAACGTATGTAACTGACGTACGACAGGAACTTTAGGTATATCGGCATTACGTCGAAATTTACGAAGAAACCGCCGAAAAGTATTATCGGTACTGATGAAACGGGTCCGATGAAAACTCCGCTCTAAAATTTAAAAAAATAAACAAACAAACGATTAAAACCAATTGAAGAAAGAGCAATATCGATTAATTGAAAAAAAAAATGATAAATTAAATAAATCGCAAAATTATCTTTTCTTATAACTTTCCAAGATTCATATTATAATTTTGCAATAAAATTAAAATATTTGCAAGAAATACAACAATAGTTATATCGAAGCTGCTTCGTTACCAGTGTCAAATATTCCATCTTGATAACTCACAATTTTTCAAGTTTTTACCAATTTTTTCAATACATCGGTCATTAATTAATTAAATTATTTACTATTTTCGGAAATTTACTACTAATTAATTAATTCAAAAAAAGAACCTTCTTTGGTTGGGATGGAATAAATTAACTAGAAAATGTTAATTAAAAAAAAAAAAAACTTACTTCAACGCTCATCGCCGCACCGATCAGTAAACCGATCGATTGTGCCACCAGCGACGTCAGTATACATATATTGAGATACATGAGAAATCTCTGCGTCTCCAACGGCTGTGACGTCATGAAGTATACAATCATCACATATGCCGTTGAATAAACAACCTGAAAAAATAACGACAATTTTTTATATTTAGAAATATCTTTTTCGAAATGAAAAATTGTCGAAATTCTCGTTCTTACTTGGAATGGCAAATCAGCCAGTGTTCTGGCAAAATAAAAGGCCTTCAGGGAGTACCAATAATTTAGATGTTCTCTTACAAAAACTGCCATGTCCACAGGAACTATAAAAAATTTGAAAAAATTATAAATCACATTTAGATCAATTTTTTAATACCTTCTTGTTTTTTTTTTTTTTCAAAATATTTTTTTTTAAATAATTTTCCTCTACTCACATGTTAAAATTGTGGGCATCATTGCCGTGAACATGAGAAACATTACGGTGAAAAAAACGCATCCCGCATTACTGAATACCTCGGCTGCATTGTCACCGATATCGTAGTAAATAGCACCGGTCAGAAAACCGACGATTAAATGAGAAATCAGCCTTACCCTTGTCAAAGTCTGCAAAACGATCAATGAATTATATAATAAAATAAAATGCAATATTTTCGAGTCTTTTTCGGTAAATCGGTAAATGTTCTCACTGTGAAATTTTCTTGGATTCATTTTGACTTATATGAATTATTTATTTTTTTTTTCTTCGTAATATTTTTGTGGATAAATTTCATTTTTTTATGATATGAATGATGTGTGAAAAATTTATATATTTTGGATATGAATTATTATCAGTCTCACCATATCTCTAATTTGCGATAAGAAAGTTCTCTTGAGTAAAATCCAAAATTGTATCCATCCGTTCGTTGGAAATCCAACTTTTTGCTGTATGCTCTCGGCACTGTCGAGTAACGAAGTTGTGCATGAAACGGGCATATTTAGCACGGTATTTCCGGGACCTTTGGCAACCCCATTCGGCACCATTACCGTCATGTCCGGTTTCGTTTGCTCGTTTGGTGGTGAACGTTTTGCTATGTCGTTCGCTATCGCTTGTGCCATCGTTATTGCCTGATAATGCTGATAATTGTTGCACTTTCCGTTATTCACTGCGGTAACGAGCTTCTCGACGCACTCTCCGTGCTCGCCACATGCAACTTCCATTACTGATGACGATATGCAAAAAAATTAACGAGAGAGAAAAAAATGAATGAATCGTTTGAATTATAAAAAAAAAAAAAAAAAAAAAAGACAGTCTGCCCATAAACTTGGCTGATTTTATCTTCTTTTTCACTTATCAATTATTTCCTTATTATTCTTCTTTTGCTCAAATTACTACAAAAATTAAATTCTGTATTCGTCTCTTAAGCTGCATATAAATTACAATTTTCAACGATACATTTTTACCATTTTAAAGTTGAAATTATAATTGAAATTTTATACGAATATAATTTATCGTAATTTGCAGAATTACGTGTAATTTGAGCATTATATAAATTACAAGTTTGAGCGATATCCGGCAACTTAGTTAGAAATTTCGCTATCCGCATTAAAGTTTAAATTATAATTGAGATTTTATACGAAATAAAATTTACCGTAATCCGCAGGATTGTGATAACTCGGACACTCCAGTCCCATGGAGGACAAAAATGGCACAAGTCCACCGACGTTACCCTGATAAATGCATTGACCCTCGGCCAATAGATAAAGATGATCAAACATCTCAAAGAGTCTCGCACTTGGCTGATGTATCGTGCAAATTATTGTTCTACCTTGAATTTCATAATAACGTATCGATCAATTTTAATTAATTGATATAAAAAAAAAAATTAAAAAAAACAAAAACCAGAGTAAGAACGGATTTTTATAAAATTTCTCAACTGACCTCCTCGACTGAGAGATTTGAGCAGGCTGAGACATTGGAAGCACGACGAACTGTCAAGACCGGAAGTCGGCTCGTCGAAAAACATAACCGGTGGATTATTAACGAGCTCCAGAGCTATCGATAATCTTTTTCGTTGTCCACCGCTCAGACTTTGTGTCTGCGTGTTGCTCGCCTCACTGAGACCGAGTGTTTCGATTATTTCCTCGACTACGACTTTTTTTGCAGCGGCGCTTATGTCCTTGCCAAGTTTCAAATTTGCTGAGACTGTCATAGCCTCCTTGACCGTAAGATGTGGCAATAAACGATCATCCTGCATAATATAGCACGACATTTTTCGAAATATTCGAAGATTACGATCTTTTCCATTTATCAGTACAGAGCCGTTCAAATTTGACGTTCTAAAAAACAATAATTAATAAATTTTATTAAAAAAATAATAATAATTAATCAACGAATTAATTCATTCATTAAAATGAATCGAAAACATAATTAATTGATTGATCATTATTTAATGACAATTTGTTCTTTTTTTTTTTTTTTTTGTAACTTCAAAAGTCAACAAATTTCATATTTTCCTTTTCACACACTCACTTGTATCCGGCTAGAACGTTCATCAATGTGCTCTTGCCCGCACCTGAAGGCCCCATTATCGCTGTAAGCTCGCCCGATCTGAATCTCCCATTGACGCATTTCAATATAGTTTTGTATCCTGAAATCATTGATCCTTCATACATAAATCAGTATAATCCTTCTACTTCTCACACTCGCGTGTCGCATTTTTTTCTTTTTCTTTTTTTTTTTTTTTTTTTTTTTAACAAAAAAAAAGAGTCAAAGTTAATATTTTTATTTGTGCTTAACATGGTGGCACTAGAAAAATCTTTATGTTCATTTCATTTTTTGGGTCAGTTTTGGCAAATTTTGGGCCTTACAAAAAATGCCCCGAGCCAAAAATCGTTTTATATTTTAAGTATGAAATAGCCCATATAAATATGCAGCGTACAATGCGGGTGCACTTGCATCCCCTGCGCTCTCTCTCTCTCTCTCTCGCTCTCACACACTCTTGCGCGTTCCCGTGTCTCGCGAACATGGCTATCGATTTTTTTGTACGGTCGGGGGTCGTTCACACGTATATATATAGCTTCTATCTTTGTCGTCCCCGTCATCGTCGTCGTCGTGGGCTCGCGAAACTCCAATGAAACCCTCGCTGCATCGGAAGAACAACGAACCCATAAAATGCACTCCCTTTATAAATTTTTGATACCCCTACAATGTGGATTAGGGTCGACTAGGTAGTCAAGTTTTGCCAAATTTATCTTTCTGCGGGTTGTTTTTTTCATCAAAAATGAATTGGCAACCTTTTTACTAATTTAGTATTTCGAAGTGGTTAGTTTTAAATGAACATGATTCAGAGGAATATTTTCTCAACTCAAAACTGAGCGAAATCGATCTATTGAAATAAATAAAATATTTACTCGATTATTTAATTTTAAATTTTAGAGTTTCCCGCATATTTTTAGTATTACCAGGTCTGTTAAAGAAGGATAGAATCTATTTAAAGAAAGCATTTTTTAACCCTATTTTTCCGAATTAATTTACAATTGGTCCGATATGATAATACTTTTCCAGTCTCCCCTACACTTTTTCTAATATATAATCTTCGAAAAATACTCATACATATCATGGATAAAAGCCTCTCATCATTCTCTAGAGAATATTTTCCTCACCCCAATATTGTGTGTGCTTGTTTCTTTATTAATAAGCTTGATCGAGAATAAAACAATTTTGATTGAAAAATTATTTTCAAATTTTATTATTATGAATAACCTAATGAAAAACATTTTTATCAAGTTGAAGAATTTTTTAATCAAGCTAATTGCGAATTGATTAGTGAGCGTATTATTTTAAATTTTCTTTCGTAATGGTAAAAATTAAAACTCACCTCTCTTTCTACCCTCGGAAACGCTGTAGGCCAAATTTTTAAATTCGATATCGACGGGTGGCCTCTTTGGCAGATGAGTCAGTGCGACTGCTGGCCTCTTGTTCACCTGTCCGGGGCTCGCACCCGTGTGATTTTGTATTTTTCTCGCCAAAACACCGCCAGTACATGCACCGGTTGCATTGCCATTTGTCGTTGCAGCGCCATTGCAGCTACAGTGCAAATTATTTTGTGAACCCCTGAAAAATGATCAATGCAAAAAAAAAATATTCAAAAATGTTTTTAATTTATCCAGATGTTCACGGACAGTCGAGAAATTTCTTGAAACATATTTTTTTTTAAATTAGATTAAGGATTCAATGTGAGGAAAATCAGTAAGCTTAGTATTGCTGGGCTGAATGATTGTGATCGATGCCAAAATATGCGATGATCTCGCCTGACTTGGCTCCGTTTTCCCGCCAGGAGAAAAGCAACCAAGTCTGGGAATCTTAATATACAGTCGAATGTGCCACAGCTCACATATTGTGAACGGCCAATATGATGGACCAATTACCGAACGGAGCGCTTCCCCTTCTCTCTCGCGTCAGCGAATAAGAGCGCTCCGACCTACCCCCACCTCTCACAGCCCGACGCTGTGAGAAAGCAAGCGTACGAGAGATTCAACTGTATTGTATATAGGTCCGCTTCCTACACAGTAATTTCATGAAATTTGTTAGTTGCAAGATTCTTTTGAATGCGATACAGCGACGAGGGAGGGAAAGGGGAAATTAGAGAGGGAGAGAGAGAATTGAATGGACGAAATATATTTATTTCACTTTAGAGAGAGAGAGAGAGAAATTCGTGAGGAGGATTCGGGTAATCTTGCCAGCAACTGAATGGCTTTTCCTTTTAGAGGCCAAGTGAATCGATATCAATAACACGAAGACTCTCTACTCTCTAGAAAATATAACAGAGAATGATACAGTCGAATCTCGTACAAGTTGCAGCATTTTTCAAATTCACTTATTTAAAAAAAATTATAAAAAAAAGGTGATAGAAATAACAATCAACTTTGGAGTTAAATCAGTGCCGAAATATTGAGGAAACTGGATTATTATCCTTTTCAATGCCCGTAAAAATTATTACAACCGTATCGCCGTTGGATAATTCGTCCTGAACATGTAAAAAAATTGACAGAAATTTATAAAAAGGTATTCTAGTTTTTAAATATTACAAAGGATATGCTTTTGACACCTTTTTTCCGAATTGCAGTCGTAATGTTTGTCAGGTTGGTTAATAAGATAGTACAAAATATTACAATCCAAGTGGAACTTGGAAAACACACCGTAGAAAAATATCAATCGAGCGTCCAAATCCCAATATTTATATAATTTATAAATCGCAACAGATCATGATTGAAAAAATTATTTACTGGTCGAATAATTTGACTTTTTGCTGTAACTTTTATCAAACATTTTTTGTTACTTTACTATACTTAAGTTTTATAAATTGTCATTGGACTCAGTCCAAGTAATTCACTGTCGAAACTATTTTAAGGGAGACTATACTGTACTTGATGTTTTGGTGTCCATGCAGAGCTCTTAGAATTGTGTCATTAATTAATATTTCAGGTACTTTTTTTTTTGCGTTTGAGCATATATATCAACATAGCGAGGGAGAAAAACGAAAGAGTTCATGCATTTGTTGCCAATTCTTGAAAATTACGTACATCGGGCTGCTCTCACTGACCATTTATATAGAACAAGTGTGAGGTATTTGTGGTTTAAGTATTTGGCACAGGTGTCGTCGAGGCATCGATCACTTTAGTTTTACTTTATAATATCTCTAGTTCACGTTTTACCGGGTACTAAAACGCGGAAATGTTACGTCCATGACGTTTCACTTCATATATATATATATATATATATATATATATATATATATATATATATATATATATATAAATATGTAAAATGTCGCGAGATCAAAAACGACGCGTGTATATATCGATCTCATTAATAATTGATCAACCGACGGCGTCTCGGCGTATTTATTTTTAACTTTTGTACCGATCGTTGGATAAAATTATATTCTCTCGTTCGAGTGCGTGCAACTCGTCTCACTCGGGGTCGATTATATTTCTTTATTTATATAGATATAGATCGTAACTAGATAAAATTAAAAAAAAAATCTATCATTGATAAAAGTTGCAGCAATCATAATTGATTTAATCGATTATGAAATTAAGCAATTTGAAAATTAGTCCTTTCGGTTGGAAGAGAAAATAAAAAAATTAAGTAATAACTTGTAACCTGGTAGGAACTAAAATAGTATCAATATTTGAATTTATAATTTTTTTTTTCCCAGTAACAGGATATTGCAAACACTTAAGGCCCCCTTATCTTTCAAGCTTAAGTCGTAAAACACGACAATAAATATGGGCCTGAGACGCTATAAACTTTGGATAAATAATCAGATAATGCTAGAAGTGATTCGTATCGAAGGTCTGAGCACTAGACAAAATTAACATCTCCCAGCATTAAGTTTCAATGAACAAGAAATTCTTTAAAGCTCCCAGACTATTGCCGATCGAACTGCAGATGAACGATTGTTGACTGTCAAATTCATATTTTTCTTAGGCCAAAAAGTAAGTGTAAAAATACCAATCTAAATTTATTGGAGAAACTGATGGAGAAATAAAGAAGAAATAAAAAAAAATGGCGGTATAGAAAGTTTGACGTTTGAGACATTTTAAGAAAAGTTGACAAAAATAAGACGTGCAACTGAATAGAAATCGTGATTAAATCCTAATCAGAAAAATATTTTAACTAATTAAAAAAAAAAAAATGCGTGCTTAAAAATTTCATCATAGACTCCCCTCATTGATCATTGTAAAAGCTCAACGTGTTAATGCAGCAAACAGAATAGCGAAGGCGTCTCTGACGTATTATAAAAAGAACGATTGAATGACACGCTGCAAAAAAAACTATCGATCTTCCTGACATGTCATCATAGACTCCCTCATTGATCATTGTAAAAGCTCAACGTGTTAATGCAGCAAACAAAATAGCGAAGGTGTCTCTGACGTATTATAAAAAGAACGATTGAATGACACGCTGCAAAAAAAACTATCGATCTTCCTGACAAGCCAGCTAAATCCTAATCAGAAAAATATTTTTTCTAATAAAAAAAGAAATGCGGGCTTAACAATTTCATCATAGACTCCCCTCATTGATCATTGTAAAAGCTCAACGTGTTAATGCAGCAAACAAAATAGCGAAGGTGTCTCTGACGTATTATAAAAAGAACGATTGAATGACACGCTGCAAAAAAAAAACTATCGATCTTCCTGACAAGCCAGCTAAATCCTAATCAGAAAAATATTTTTTCTAATAAAAAAAGAAATGCGGGCTTAACAATTTCATCATAGACTCCCCTCATTGATCATTGTAAAAGCTCAACGTGTTAATGCAGCAAACAAAATAGCGAAGGTGTCTCTGACGTATTATAAAAAAAACGATTGAATGACACGCTGCAAAAAAAAACGATCGATCTTCCTGACAAGCCAGCTAAATCCTAATCAGAAAAATATTTTTTCTAATAAAAAAAGAAATGCGGGCTTAACAATTTCATCATAGACTCCCCTCATTGATCATTGTAAAAGCTCAACGTGTTAATGCAGCAAACAAAATAGCGAAGGTGTCTCTGACGTATTATAAAAAGAACGATTGAATGACACGCTGCAAAAAAAAAACTATCGATCTTCCTGACAAGCCAGCTAAATCCTAATCAGAAAAATATTTTTTCTAATAAAAAAAAAAATGCGGGCTTAACAATTTCATCATAGACCCCCCTCATTGATCATTGTAAAAGCTCAACGTGTTAATGCAGCAAACAAAATAGCGAAGGTGTCTCTGACGTATTATAAAAAGAACGATTGAATGACACGCTGCAAAAAAAAAACTATCGATCTTCCTGACAAGCCAGCTAAATCCTAATCAGAAAAATATAAAAAAAAAAAAAAAAATGCGGGCTTAACAATTTCATCATAGACTCCCCTCATTGATCATTGTAAAAGCTCAACGTGTTAATGCAGCAAACAAAATAGCGAAGGTGTCTCTGACGTATTATAAAAAGAACGATTGAATGACACGCTGCAAAAAAAAAACTATCGATCTTCCTGACAAGCCAGCTAAATCCTAATCAGAAAAATATTAAAAAAAAAAAAAAAATGCGGGCTTAACAATTTCATCATAGACTCCCCTCATTGATCATTGTAAAAGCTCAACGTGTTAATGCAGCAAACAAAATAGCGAAGGTGTCTCTGACGTATTATAAAAAGAACGATTGAATGACACGCTGCAAAAAAAAAACTATCGATCTTCCTGACAAGCCAGCTAAATCCTAATCAGAAAAATATTTTTTCTAATAAAAAAAAAAATGCGGGCTTAACAATTTCATCATAGACCCCCCTCATTGATCATTGTAAAAGCTCAACGTGTTAATGCAGCAAACAAAATAGCGAAGGTGTCTCTGACGTATTATAAAAAGAACGATTGAATGCTAAATCCTAATCAGAAAAATATTTTTTCTAATAAAAAAAAAATGCGGGCTTAACAATTTCATCATAGACTTCACCTCATTGATCTCATTGAGATGACCTCATTGATCATTGTAAAAGCTCAATGTGTTAATGCAGCAAACAAAATAGCGAAGGTGTCTCTGACGTATTATAAAAAGAACGATTGAATGACGCGCTGCAAAAAAAAAAACTATCGATCTTCCTGACAAGCCAGCTCTATACTTAGATGTCCACTCTCTCGTGCAAATATACACGTATATTATTACACGCAAGATGGGTGAATGCTAAAGTAGTTTATCAACAATGATAAACTTTTGTGATATTTTTATCATTTTATTTTTATTTTTATAACTGTGTACAGTCATTAGTCTGAACTAAATCGAGGAGAGTGCCATAAATTTCGTCAGATTGATGTGTGAAAAAAAAAAAAAGTCTCCCAACGCCCATTAACGAGAGGGGTCATCAAGTCACGAGCAAGGACACTTTGAACTCTGTTCTGCACATCAATAAATTTTTCTATGATAATTTTTTTTACGATGAATTAAAGCGAAACGTTGTTTTTTTAATTATTTCTTTCGCATTGCTTGTCTCGTTACGCGAGCTAATTACACTAAATTACTGATCGGTGGCATTTTTTTTTAAAACGCTGAAACGTTTTTTACGAAAAATTTAATCGCTGAATTTTTTAACATGCGGAAATGAATTACTTTCTCTCTCTCTCTCACTCTCCTCCTCTTCCCCTTTATATAATACTTCAAAGATATATGTACGAAAATGGGAAATGATCGTAAAATGTACCTTAAAGGGCGTCACGAGAAATTGCGAGACACGACCTTGGCGTTCGATCGATCGTGAACTGAATTCATGTGGACACACTCACGTTTCCTTCGATTATATAATACGTAATAGTAGTGAGTTTTCTCAAGTGCTTTTTTCATCGTCTTCTCTCCTCCGTCACCTTTTATTACCATTTCTCTCAGCAAATTTGAAAAAATTTACCCTTCACACACTTTAACTCGTTCAGCACATAAACTTACACACATCCATGCGTAACTCTATTAAATAAACTCGAATAATTTAAATGTAATTTAGCCGGTAGTTAATTTTCATTTTCACTCAAAGATTATTAAAAAATCTATTTTAATGGTCACATGCATTTATTATTAATTATCAGATACACAAATATTTAATTCAAAAAGTTACATATCCTTGCCATTCCGCGCATTGTCGTGTCGTAAAAATATAGTCGAGAAAAAAAAAAGATATAGCAAAAAGCGAATCGCAAAAGTTCATCAGTGCAAAGGTCAGCAAGGAGAAAGAGAGCAAAGCAATTCGAGTTTTAGAGCTTTCGCGAAAACTATTATCACCAGAGACCTTTTTACACCCTTTAGGCTCTTGTAAAGTTCGATATTTATCTCAGTATTGATATGGTGTATCGCGTTTATAATGCCATAATGGCGTATGTCCCGTTTATCTGCCCATACATATATATATATATATATATTTTTTTTTTTATTTAACTTTTTACTATATCTATATATACATATGGGCATCCATGGTCAATCGATTTTACAATTGTTTTCCCTGTGCAATCCAGGAACAAAAGAACAAAGGATACGATACACATGGATACATATATATATATGGTTTTGTGTGTATATATGACGATAGAGCCATATTGTACTTGAAGTATCGAGCTCTTCCGCTTCAATGTTCTTTTCTATCCAGCATAAGAGCCTCAATAATAAAACAAAAACAAAAAGACTTTCGACCCTGGTATCTCCTGACGAGATTCGTGCACGATGATTCACGGGGTCAACCAGTTTCCGACAATATAGAATCCCGCAAACGCGTGCGTCGTTACTCGAAGAAAAAATTTAGTCCAGCTGTGTAATGAACGTCTCGACTGGTGCAGTGATTTTTGCAAAAAAAAAATTGTCCATGCGAAACTTGAGATTGAATCGTTGTAAATATATATATATATATATCATCTTTAATTTCATTAGTATAAAATTCAATACTAGAATGACAACACATGAGAAATGCATATGAAAAATGGAGGCAGCTGAATTTGAATTGAGTTTAAGGGATAACCTTAAAGAGGATTCTTCGTTATAACCTTTTATGATATTGAAGTTTGCATCATTGGAATGCAACGAAATTCGATGAAAAAAAAACAAAAATTGATCAACATTGCATAGAATTTTCTTTGCTACGATTATTTCATGCGACGAACAAGATAATATGAATAATTATCAAACTGCCGAGACCCCCGAAACTCACCCTTGACAGGGATTGAAATTTTTGTTCGAATTTCGTTGCATTCCAACGATGCAAACTTCAATGTCATAACCTCTTTGAAATTTAGCTAACTGATTGTTTCATTAAGTGTAGTATAAAGTCTCCGTCTCACACCCTCCGAACATGTAAATGGCAATATAGTATATTGTGTGACTAGGGATGAAACAAAACGATTTCAGACCAGAGTGAAGTTGCCTGCCCGAGCGAAGCGAGGGCTGGCATCACTCGGTCTGAAATCGTGTTTCATCTCGCGTCACACATTATATTTTTCATATAAGTTGCATTAAAAATGCTAGTTTCAATGTCTGGAGCCAACCAGAACTAGATAATTTCAGACAAATAGCGAAAATACCATTTTATTATTAAACTTATTAAGGAAATTAAAAACTACTATTCAAGAAACTAATGGTTTATTTTTTATTAAACATTATTCGTAAATTAAATAGTTTTTTTATATGCTTAACCTAGAAGCAACAAATTTGTCGTACACATTTAACTACTTTGATTTTGATTTTTCCGGTAATAAATTCAAAGTTCCAGCTGCTGCTTTATCAATAAGATGCTGTGGTGTATTTTGAGTTGCTGTATCCACATTTATTATATTCTCATTCTTATTTATACTTAGTAACAGAATTATAATATGTCAGTACAGTTAACGGTTAGTTAGAATGACAATTATAAAGGTATAAAAAAAACAAAACATACTCTGATAGGATTGAAAATAAAGCTGCAACTTCATCTCGCGGGCAGAAAATCATCAGATTCTGCCCTCCGGAAGAAAATGATCGTTTTCTGTCCGGCAACGGTCGCATTGGTCTGAAATTGACTAGTTTCGGTTGGCTCAACAGGCATTGAAACTCGCATTTTCAATGCAGGTTATATGAAAAATAATTTAATTTCAAGGGAATTGTAATAAAAATATTATAATTAATGATAAGAACATTAAGATTAATGATAAGAACATTAGAATTAATGATAAGAACATTAGAATTAATGATAAAAATATTAGCATTCTTATCCATTTATTCTTCATTTTCTCCATCGAGTGCAGAACGTATACAGAGAGAAGAGCAAGTAGGATTTTTTTTATCCTGTGAATTCACCCGAGTAGTTTATTCGAGGGTGTATTAAGGTGAGCGCACCAATAAATGAACAGGGCCCAGTGAATGAACACTTCCGGCGAAGTATATCTGTATATAATGATTTTAACTCGGGTGTTCATTCACTGGTGCACTCACCCTATATAAAACGTAAAAAGACTCGAAACTCTCCTGCAGCGTTTGCAGGGAATAATTTATTTTGGTGTAAGAATACACGTTGAAAAAAAACTGAAGCCGAAAGGGTTGTTCCTTTGCTCTGTGTCATGCATAGTAGCGAGAAACACCGAATGGAATTCGGGTCAAACGACAACCTTGCTGGTCGATAAGAGACTGCAGGATTGTGGGCCATACTGTCCTATCTATCTATTTATCTGGCAAAAAGGGGGAAAAAGAGGTCAGAGTTGAGTACAGACTGTATAAAAAAAAGACAAAGTTTGAAAATGCATTGACCGAGATTTCCATTTGTTTTATTCAGATGGTTTTACTTCAGAGATTCATTTTTCCTTTTTTTCCTCAAAATTTAATAAAATCTAATATGAAATTTATTGATTATTCATTCGATCGATCATATATTTTTATATATTTACCCCAAGACTGCATTATTGAGATTTTCGAGATGCAGCGTTGGGGCTGTTGGTGGTGGAGATCTTATTGTGACTTGGTGACTTCCGTCAGCGACGAACTGCACCTGCTCGTCACCGTTGTATCTCGAGCCTCCGCTTACAAACGCGAGATTCTTCATGTCATCCATTCTCTAGGAAACCCAGCTTGTCGACTCCCTGAAACAAATTAACGAAATATAAATAATAAACATTGAGAAAAAAATACATTACTTGGTTTACTGAATTTGTATACTAACGGATATTCAAACAAATTTTTAGTTGGTACAGAAATCAAAATATTAATAATTAATATTTTGAATAATAAGAATATTAATAATTTAACCCTTAACCTGCACCATTGATAATGCTACTCGTCAGTCTACAATTCAAACAATTGAAAATATGTCGAAAATACTTTTCGCCACAATTTTTTGAAAGCCTAAACATCTCCAGCTTTTTTTTTAATTCGTGAGAAATTTCTACTAATTTGTCAGATATCCAAGTAAATTTCCCAAAAATAGGGCCATAAATACACATGGAGCTTTGCCGCTTGGAAATAAAAATTACATACGTAAAGCTTCTTCAATTATTTGACGAAAAAAATGTTATAATAATTAGTAATTAACGATAATCGTCCGGAATAATTCTATGGTAAAATAATGGTTTTTTTTTTCGAATTTTTAGTTGGTACAGAAATTAATGAACCACCAATGAATTGAGTGACAATTAATTAACATTTCAATGAAAAAACAAAAAAATATCATAATTCAACCTTTAACCTGCACCTTTGAAAATGCTACTCATCAGTTTACAATTCAAACAATTGAAATTATGTCGAAAATACTTTTCGTCACAATTTTTTGAAAGCCTAAACATCTCCAGCTTTGTTTTAATTCGTGAGAAATTTCTACTAATTTGTCAGATATCCAAGTAAATTTCCCAAAAATAGGGCCATAAATACACATGGAGCTTTGCCGCTCGGAAATAAAAATTACATACGTAAAGCTTCTTCAATTATTTGACGAAAAAAATGTTATAATTATTAGTAATTAACGATAATCGTCCGGAATAATTCTATGGTAAAATAATGGTTTTTTTTTTCGAATTTTTAGTTGGTACAGAAATTAATGAACCACCAATGAATTGAGTGACAATTAATTAATATTTTGATGAAAAAAACAAAAAAATATTAATAATTTAACCCTTAACCTGCACCATTGATAATGCTACTCGTCAGTCTACAATTCAAACAATTGAAAATATGTCGAAAATACTTTTCGTCACAATTTTTTGAAAGCCTAAACATTTCCAGCTTTTTTTTTAATTCGTGAGAAATTTCTACTAATTTGTCAGATATCGATGTAAATTTTCCAAAAATAGGTCCATAAATACACATGCAGCTTTGCCGCTCGGAAATAAAAATTACATACGTAAAGCATCTTCAATTATTTGATGAAAAAAACAGTATAATTATTAGTAATTAACGATAATCGTTCGGAATAATTCTATGGTAAAATAATGGTGTTTTTTTTTCGAATTTTTAGTTGGTACAGAAATCAATGAACCACCAATGAATTGAGTGACAATTAATTAATATTTTGACGAAAAAAACAAAAAAATATTAATAATTTAACCCTTAACCTGCACCTTTGAAAATGCTACTCGTCAGTCTACAATTCAAACAATTGAAAATATGTCGAAAATACTTTTCGTCACAATTTTTTGAAAGCCTAAACATCTCCAGCTTTTTTTTTTAATTCGTGAGAAATTTCTACTAATTTGTCAGATATCGATGTAAATTTCCCAAAAATAGGTCCATAAATACACGTGCAGCTTTGCCGCTCGGAAATAAAAATTACATACGTAAAGCATCTTCAATTATTTGACGAAAAAAATGTTATAATAAATAGTAATTAACGATAATCGTCCGGAATAATTCTATGGTAAAATAATGGTGTTTTTTTTTCGAATTTTTAGTTGGTACAGAAATCAATGAACCACCAATGAATTGAGTGACAATTAATTAATATTTTGACGAAAAAAACAAAAAAATATTAATAATTTAACCCTTAACCTGCACCTTTGAAAATGCTACTCGTCAGTCTACAATTCAAACAATTGAAAATATGTCGAAAATACTTTTCGTCACAATTTTTTGAAAGCCTAAACATCTCCAGCTTTTTTTTTTAATTCGTGAGAAATTTCTACTAATTTGTCAGATATCGATGTAAATTTCCCAAAAATAGGTCCATAAATACACGTGCAGCTTTGCCGCTCGGAAATAAAAATTACATACGTAAAGCATCTTCAATTATTTGACGAAAAAAATGTTATAATAAATAGTAATTAACGATAATCGTCCGGAATAATTCTATGGTAAAATAATGGTTTTTTTTTTTCGATTTTTTAGTTGGTACAGAAATCAATGAACCACCAATGAATTGAGTGACAATTAATTAATATTTTGACGAAAAAAACAAAAAAATATTAATAATTTAACCCTTAACCTGCACCTTTGAAAATGCTACTCGTCAGTCTACAATTCAAACAATTGAAAATATGTCGAAAATACTTTTCGTCACAATTTTTTGAAAGCCTAAACATTTCCAGCTTTTTTTTTAATTCGTGAGAAATGTCTACTAATTTGTCAGATATCGATGTAAATTTCCCAAAAATAGGTTCATAAACGCACATGCAGCTTTGCCGCTCGGAAATAAAAATTACATACGTAAAGCATCTTCAATTATTTGAAGAAAAAACAGTATAATTATTAGTAATTAACGATAATCGTTCGGAATAATTCTATGGTAAAATAATGATTTTTTTCTCGATCTATTGGTCTCCATATCTCATGTCGTAGTTCACATTCTTTTCGTACAATAACATTCATAAATGCTCGAGTAAACAATCTCGAATATCTTTTTATATGACCGAGTATTGATCTATGGGGGGGGGGGGGGGGGGGTGTTAGGATTTCTGTGTTTTACTCTATCTCAGAACTCATAATAAGAGATGGGTTTGACAGAGCAAACTTCTGACAAGCCTCTAGTTATGATGTACTCTATATATACATATATATATATATATATATATCTCACACCAGGCGCTCCAGACTTAATTGCTATCCCGAAGCTCTTCACGCGATTATATGTCATATCGAACTTCTTCATATAACTGAGCAAAGTATATGTTATATTACATATGCATAGATTTTGTGGACAATTGCGGAAAGTTTGTAAAATACGAGACAGCAGGGTGTTCGGGGCTCGAGGCACAAATGCACGAGAGAAACACGAGGGCGAACATTTTTTTCGGCGCTCGGGGGTGTTTTTGGTACTGATCGAGGCCTTTGCCGTATCGACAGCAATAGAAATGTCTAGACGATCGAAAATGTATATATATATATATATATATATATATATATATATATATATATATATACATTTTCGATCGTATATATATATATATATATGATATGTATATAAATGATACCAGAGGGGTTTTTTGATAGTCCCCAGAGCAATTTAGATACGAGGCCGCAGCCTTGTTTTTTTTTTTATCGCAGTGCAGAGAGCTGCGAATATGATTGAATTTAAAACCGATAAAATTGACGCATGGTGGCAAAACACTCAACGAAAATAAAGGAATGGTTTATTTTGGTATAGGAGTAAAAATATCGATGCAAATTATACGAAGGAGAGAATGAAAAATTATCATATCGTCCCTCTGTTGTGACACTATATATAAGGACTAAAGGGCCCAACAAGGGCCTCATATATTGTACAATTTTGAGACTCACCCAAGGACCTTATTATTTGACTGGGAGAGTAAAAAAAGTCGACAATTTTTATTATAACATGGCTCTAAAAAATGTTTCTAAATGTAATTTTCACATTTTTCATATATATTTGTAGGCTTAGAATAGATTCGAGTCTGATTAGCTTATCACAAGTCCCAAAAAGCACAGTACCATCATGAAAAGGTCTATTAATTTGCTAATTATTAATACAAACATCAAGTTCCTTAGTGATTAATTAAACGCGTTTGGTACGAATAAAAATATCGATGCAAATCATACGAGGAAGAGAATGAAAAATTATCATATCGTCCCTCTATTGTGAGACTATACATAAGCATTAAAGGGCCCAACAAGTCCCATTATGAGGCGAGGGTCTATTTACATAGCTCTGGAGCTTAATAGGATTCGGGCCTCATATATTGTACAATTTTGAGACTCACCCAAGGGCCTTATTATTTGACTGGGAGAGTAAAAAAAGTCGACAATTTTCATTTTTACATGGCTCTAAAAAATGTTTCTAAATGTAATTTTCACATTTTTCATATATATTTCTATGTATATTTGTAGGCTTAGAATAGATTCGACTCTGATCAACCTACCACAAGTGCCAGAAAGCACAGTCATCCCAGAAAGTCAGTCAGCAATCATGCAAAGGTCTATTAATGTGCTAATTATTAATATAAACATCAAGTTCGTTACTCATTAATTAAGCGTCATGTAGTATAAATTTCTCCCTGTTATGCTCAGCGATGGATACTCAAAAATGTTGTCAATATAAAATTAAATACTTGAGACGTAAGATATAAAAAAAAATGCAGTCAAAATTATCTCAAATTCAAGTAAAATTTTTATGATTTACACATAAAAAAATATCTTCGAATCGATGTTAATTTATTTGAAAAAAAAAAAAAAAATTAAATGTTATAAATGGTAATTATAAAACTTCTTCAATTTATGATTCACGGGTGCTATTCAAGTTTGAAATTTCCAGCAAAGAACGCGAAAGCATCAAAAGCTCACATTTAACGCGTGAATACTCCAGGCACGTATTCCCAACCAACCTCAACTGATGCTCTCGCACTCGGTCATGGACGCAAGCTTGACTGATTGTGAATAGAATATAATAATGGAAGCAAAGTGAGCGTGAAGCACACGCGCGATTTCGGACACGTAACTTATTAACAAACTAATATATATATATATATATATATATATATATAGTAATTATCGAATGAACTGGAGAAATTCCAGGTTGACCTACTTAATTTTGTAAACTATATAATATTTTTCTTCATGTCTGTAAAGCGTGACACAAATAATTTATTAATGGCGGCGGAATAAGTATCATTCTAATTTGCAAAAAAAATGTAGTTCATCTTTCAAATCTCAATGAGCTGTAAACGGTGCGATGTGCATTAACAAAATTCAATTCAAGGGAACTCTCGTAGTGATGTCGTTGTCGACGTCATGGCCATATTAATTAATTTTTCCAAGCATTTGTGAATCATACTAACGATGAAAATGATCCAAGAAAAGCCTTCAGTGATCAGCTTGGAAATTTTTTCATCCTTTTATATCCGGAAGTCAGATGAAAATCCCAGAAAATTACGTTTGTTTAAATAAAACAAAATATTCCTGAATTATTTGAAATTGAAGCACACAGGAGATAAAAAAAAACAAGTATTTTAATGGCTTAGCTTTTTTTTATGAAGACTCGTATATATATATATATATATATATATATATATATATATATATAATACTCGCTTTGGTGGATAAAACAAGCTATATATGTCATATTATTATATACAATTTCAATGAAAGTTGCCACAGTAGAGTATTCGCTTGTTTATGCATATACACATACGCACACATACACAGACACATAATATATATGTATAAGTATAAGCGAATATTAGTTGTGGAAAAAGTGAACGCTGCTGAGCGCGGTCGTTGCACATGCGGCAAAATGTTGAGCTGTAAAGTGTCCGTGAGCTCGAATTACTGGCTCGCGACTGGCAAGAGAGAAAGAGAGAGAGAGGAGTGAATAACGTGCTTGGACTGTTGCAGGCTGAAAAAAGTCTAACGAGCCATAATTTTAGGCCGCTGCGTGAGTCATGGAAGTTGCATTGGAGTTCCCTCTGCTCATTGCATTGCATGTAACACTATATATATATATATATATATATATATATATATATATATATATATATATATGTATATATATATATGCACATGTACTTTCTTGTATCTTGTGGAGGGCAATGGGCTTATCGAGTTTGCCATACCCAGGCGGATGTGTCCAGTTTTAATGAATTTTTCTTTTTTTTTCGCGACCATCACGAGAGGATGATGGAGACACCGTTAATGCATTTCTAATTTCCTGTATTCCATGTGCGTCATTGAAATTTAATTCGACATTGAATTGACGAGCCTTTGTGTGAAAAATTATGCATCTCAGATGATTTTTGTTGACAACTTAAAAAAAAATAATAATAATATAGAAATTTTGAGAACATCGAAAAATGATCTTGACAAAATTTTTGAGAATCACATTGACGTCACTTCATATACTTGATGAAGAATTTTAATGTCATACGTTGAATTGAAAAATTAATTTAAATCTTGAGTTTATGCTCGAGTTAAATTTTTATTTGGTATTTTATTTTGGTGGCATAAGCTCGAAGTTGAGTTTGAGGTAAAGTTCATGCTGACAACACTCGATCAGGGAAATAGAGTGAGTTAACCCTTTAAAAATGCAGATATGGGTCATCCAGAGATGAATAAATTTCACAAGTCCAGTATTGTGGACCCTTGAAGGCTGGGAGAGCTGGAAAAGTGAACTTAACAGTGGCCTATGGGGATAAAAAATATATATAGATATATATATTAGCATGGTCAGTGCGGCCATATTGGTTTCAGTGGCGCTATTTAATTTATGTACGTTTGGGTTTGGGTACCTTACCATGTGGTAAAAAAAACATGTACTTTTCCCCAACAAATTAACTTACAATTAGTAGAGAACATCAGAGTTCACTTATCATTAGCAGTGAGTTGGTGAGTGGTACGTGCGCAAAATCCACCGAGAAAAAAAGTTTAATTGAATCAATAAAATTTCATTTTTATCTCGGCCTACTAAACTTTTAGTTGACTCTAAATACATTATAAATTTGATTTGAATAATTTTTTTATTTTATTGATTGCAACAATGGACATAGGATCTGGGAGAAACACAATACACTCTAAAGTATTAAAAAATATTTACATCCGTTAAGGGTTGATGCGTCAATGACTTATGACAAATATCGATCGAATGAGAAAGATGTATAAAATCAACATGGCTGTGAGAATGGTTTGATTTTTAACATTTTCTGACATAATTTTTTTTTCACACCTTTATGCGTACGGATCAATACATGATGGGTAGAAATATAAATATATATATATATAGCAAAGTTGCTGCACGTTTTCACCGATAATCGATAGTAATTACTGGCTTTTGTACTCAGCACACGCGTATTTCTATAAACGGACGCAAGGATTATTCAAGGCGAAAGATGGAAGATAAATATATATACATATGGATATATAGGGCATTCCATGCCAAATCGACACATTCATGACTCTCGGCCTCTAACATTTTTGGTCCCAAATTTGTAATAAAAATATTGGAATAAAGTTTCATTAATTTTTATATTTATAAGGTTCTTGTGAATTTTTAAACATTTTTTAATTACTTGTTTATTGTGCTAAACGTTCTATTTAATTCTAATAATGCTTTGGAATGAAAAATCTATGTTCAAAAAATGTGAAAAAATCTAACACAATTCACTGTTGGATATTAAAAAATTTCAAACGACATTCCGGAGTTAACCGACGTACTGCTCTATTTATTCAATATAAATTTCTAACAAGAAAAATGGTAAAAATATCGAAGTGGACGCCAGCCCATCGCTTAAATATTTTGATATCTAACACAGGATTTTTGTGAATTTGTTCAAATTTTTTAAATTGTATCCACCCAAATCCCAGAGCGTAAGGGTCAGGGATCAGTCGAATTGTCATGGAATTCGCCATATGTACGTATATATATATATATATATATATATATATATATATATATATATATATATATATATATTAGAATGTTTCATTTCAGATTTTTTTTTCTGTTTTCTATCCCCGCCATAAAAAGAGTAAAAGATTTACACTTCAAAAACTTCCTCGCGAAAGGGGAGCTGTGAAAAAATCTTAAGGGGTCCCTCATTCGTAATTTATACCTAAAAATGAGGATCCTCTTAAAATCAATTGCCAGGGATCTCCTTTCTCGAGGTGTTTTCAGAGGTCAAAATTTGATTTTACAGAAGGTGGTAGGTGATTTTTTTTGAATATATATTATGTTTTGCTTCGTCAAATTACTAGTCTGTTTTGTCAAATTATTATGATTTAATTTTTTTAATATTTCTTAATCGCAATATATTGAAAAAAAATCAGCTGCCATTCTTGATGAAATTCGAATGAAAAATGCCAACCCCTGCCAAGGGTGAGTTCCGTGGGTTGGGGCAGTTTGACAATTGTTCATATTATCTCGTTTGTCGCATGAAATAATCTTAGGAATGAAAATTCTATGTAATGTTTTCAATTTTTATTTTATTTTTCATCGAATTTCGTTGCATTCCAACGATGCAAATTTCAATATCATAATCTCTGGCAATTAATTCTAAGAGGTTCCGCATTTTTAGATATAAATGATGAATGAGGGACCCCTTAAAATTTTTGGTCCGAGCTCTCCTTTCGCGATAAAATTTTCAAAGTGTAAATCTATACTTTTTTCTGATGGGAGTTGAAAAAAAAATTGAAATGAAACATCCTAATATTTATGTGTAAGTAGGGTGAGTGTACCAGTTAATGAACGCTTAACATTCAGTACCAGTGAATGAACACCCGTATTAAAATCACTATATACAGATATTAGTTTGCGTGAAGTGTTCATTCACTGGGCTCCGTTCATTTACTGGTACACTCACCCTGTTCAGATGATCAGTGCGTCAAGTGACGTGTCCCGATTACAGTAGACCGATAGGCGACAGACGAACGACGCGCGATTTACTATATTATATGTTACATCAACTATTGGCTCGTATCCAGAGAAGACTAGCGAGACAAAAAAAATTGCTCTCCCCCCCCCCCCCCTTCAAATTTTTTCGATAATTTTTTTTCCCCATTAAAAAAATCGCGATTTTTTTTTTGCCACGTGCTGGGAATTTTGTTCGAGATTCGAGAAACTGCGACAAGAAACCAAAAAGTGTATTGGTATGAACTTCATTGCATCACAATTGAATACACGTATATATTTATACGTATACGTGTGTAGGCATAAATGATCGATTTTTATGCGCCAGCGCCCAACTGACCGTGTAATGAACGACGCAAATCAACGAAAGAATGAAAGTATAGAAAAAATTCTGCAATAGCTATGGAAAATAGGAGAGATAAAGTCATTTTTTTTAAATATTAATATTGTTTTATTTTTTCTTATTTTTACGGTTTGCTTAATCATCGAAAAAAGTATGCAGTGACAATCAGTGCATTTGCACTTTGACCGTGTATAATGAACGGCGCAAATCAACGAAAGAATGCAAGTATAGAAATAATTCTGGCAATAGCTATGGAAAATAGGAGAGATAAAGTCATTTTTTTTAAATATTAATATTGTTTTAATTTTTCTTATTTTTACTGTTTGCTTAATCATCGAAAAAAGTATGCAGTGACAATCAGGGCATTTGCACTTTGACCGTGTATAATGAACGGCGCAAATCAACGAAAGAATGCAAGTATAGAAATAATTCTGGCAATAGCTATGGAAAATAGGAGAGATAAAGTAATTTTTTTTAAATATTAATATTGTTTTATTTTTTCTTATTTTTACGGTTTGCTTAATCATCGAAAAAAGTATGCAGTGACAATCAGTGCATTTGCACTTTGACCGTGTATAATGAACGGCGCAAATCAACGAAAGAATGCAAGTATAGAAATAATTCTGGCAATAGCTATGGAAAATAGGAGAGATAAAGTCATTTTTTTTAAATATTAATATTGTTTTAATTTTTCTTATTTTTACTGTTTGCTTAATCATCGAAAAAAGTATGCAGTGACAATCAGGGCATTTGCACTTTGACCGTGTATAATGAACGGCGCAAATCAACGAAAGAATGCAAGTATAGAAATAATTCTGGCAATAGCTATGGAAAATAGGAGAGATAAAGTAATTTTTTTTAAATATTAATATTGTTTTAATTTTTCTTATTATTACGGTTTGCTTAATCATCGAAAAAAGTATGCAGTGACAATCAGTGCATTTGCACTTTGACCGTGTATAATGAACGGCGCAAATCAACGAAAGAATGCAAGTATAGAAATAATTCTGGCAATAGCTATGGGAAATAGGAGAGATAAAGTCATTTTTTTTAAATATTAATATTGTTTTCATTTTTCTTATTATTACTGTTTGCTTAATCATCGAAAAAAGTATGCAGTGACAATCAGTGCATTTGCAATTTGATCCACTCATGACTTTTTTAATTAACCGAAGAATAAAAAATGTTGATAACAGGGAAAAAATATACGGGCTTCTCGCAGATACATATAAGGTTACACGTTGTTTTTTTTTTTTTTTTTATGGAAGTGGAATGACCGATCGTATCGATTGTAATACGTACTGAATTATAAATGTGTATAAGAGCCTGTGGCTACAATATATATATATATATATAATACGATAAACCGAAGCAACAAATCTGACAGGAAATTTTGCTTTCATCGTCAGTTGTCTCACGTGTCTCTTGAGAGCACGAAGATGAAATCTTTCCATCAGTCTCGAGATCGCGCCAAAACTCGTTCACACTGATCTCAAGAGTACATCAACTCTTGATCGATTAATATCTCAAACGAGAGAAAAAATATATTTTTCAATTATTTCTATCTTTTTTACAATCATGAATAATCGGGGGTTTTTTTTTTTAAGGTGGTAAGAGTGAATGAGAAAAATAAAATTAAGGCGCACAGTCACGTGGGGAGACTCGCTGTTTGCTCGAGTTATAATTATTTTTTCACCAAATACGCGAGACTCATACGTCGATGTAGTACAGTCTGACACCGTAAATCATTTACGATTTCAGACTTAGGTCGATTTGACGTAAAATGCCTTAAATTTATAAAAAATTTGGGTTCAAAACGACGAAGAAAACAAATGAAGGATTTATCAAGAGAGTTGTGTGAAAAAAAATTGAGGTAGGTCATGCTATACTCGCGGGGGGACGAAGTTGGGGGAATTCGTGTCGTTTCATTCTCGTTTAAGGACGCTTCTCGACATCTCGCCAGAGGTAGAAAACACACGGACACGTGTTAAAAACTACGCCAAACCAGGCTCTCGCTCTTCCGTAAAAACTTTTTTTTTTTCCTATACAATATACATATCTTGACGTTTTTCGTGACGCAGTAGAGAATCATATGCTGCGTCGTACAACATGTGCGTGAAACACGACACACTACGAGATATAAATAGCATCGATCGGTGATGGAAAACACACTCACTGAATTGGTGGCTTACCGTGTTTACGATAAAAATTTATCCAAGTACGAAAATTATGAAATTTTTATAACTTTATTTTTACTTCGATAATGTACATTTTTTTTTGTTTATTTCAAATTTATTTGAAAAAAATCGAAGTTAAAATTTATTATTATTGTCTCTAAATGTTTATTTAATTATTGTTAATATGCAATTTGCCTATGGCCTTAATACAATTTATATCGGATTAAATTTGCGGCTAAAATTTTAATAGAAATTTAAAGGAAATTTAAATTAAAGAACTAATGAAATTTCTAAAATTGTCATTCGAAGATTCGCATAGAAAATTTATTTTCACGCTTGTAGTCTTCAAGATGAATTTCTAGTAATTTATGTATATATATATATCATACTCGGTATATGTATTTATATTAGGGAGTCAAATCAATTGTGTGCCGAATGAACTTTATGCTTTCTTCACTGTCGAGTTGCGAGAGGGGGGATCGATCGATCAATTTGTATGATTATGCGAAATGAGGTCGTGTCTCTTAGCCACGGAATTACGGGTGCATATTGTGCTGGTACGGATAAAGAAAAAGATGCAGACGATGCAAACCAACAGCAAACAACAACGATGGCGATTCACTCTATAACGTCCCTGATGTCTAATTAAGTCGTGAATATATGTTTGCGTGAAAAAGTCCCGAGGCCTCTTTTATTATTATTTGTTTGCCCTTTTCGCGTCTGCCAGTTCGATTTTTTGACGATACGTAAAATTACATATATATTATTTTTTTCAATCTTGGCTTATAATACGAAGAAGATTAACGAGGAAATATGAAAGATTTTACGAAAAATGGAGGATTTATTTTTAAAAAATCGTTCAATAATAATAATAATATTTTATTATAGTATCCCCGGGTGGACAACCACGAGAGTAATAATCTTACTATGGTGGACAAGTTTATATAGCAGCATGTGCGTGATCTCACAGTAGCGAGGCAGAGAAGGGGAGAGAGAGAGAGAGTGTGAGAGATCTTTGCGTGCCTACGAATAAAACCTTCGAGCCTGGTCGCAGTAATAAACTGACGTGGCTTCGACCATACTGAGAACGATAATTTCAAGCCACAGGAAAAAGAGCGCCTTTCTTCGAGAAAAAAAAATAATGTCATGCTGGCAAGAGTGATGAAGAATTATATTGCAATCTGTGCTCTTTTTTTTTCTTCCCACTTGCCCGATTGCATCAATGCGAAAAACAAGCGTACTTTCAGACAGAAATAGGATAAAGATTTGCTGACACGGGACAACCGTCAATTCTAATGACACAAAAATGAATAATTCATAAAAAAAATCACGAAATTCAACGATCTCGTGCGCACATCGAAAATTCGCTGATGCATATCGAGTGTTTTTGCAAAACGCAAATTTTGACTCCTTTCTACATTTTAACACGCAGAATTACGTACAGGATATTGCCAGGAGAGATGGAACGCCAAGTCACTGCGATCCTTTAATTTATTGAAATTTTATCGAGATAATCGATACTTGTATCAGAAATTTTCTGTGCACACGAAGAAAAAAGTTTATTTAATATTCACAAACTTTTGTTAGAGATGCCCAAATAAATGTTTAGATATTATTATTATTATTATTATTATTAAATGGTATTTAAGCCACGTACGAAAGTAATTTTGATATAAAGCAAAATAATATTTTCAAGTGACAAAGAAATTTTATTTGCTTTGCACTAAATTTTTTCACAATGGCTGACGATTGATTCAGTGCTCAAGAGATTTATTGATGCAGTTTGGAAGAAAAAAAAAATTACAAGGTGAAGTTCAATTTTGAAAATTCTCGAAATTGTTTTTAGCTCAGTATAAATTCGTGTCACGTGTTAAAAAGGGAAAAAATCATAGTTGTTGTCAATGACTGTACATCTTAAAACATCGAGGCATGAGAAAATAATGCACAAACTTATGACATTGAAGTTTGCATCGTTGGAATGCAACGTAATTCGAACAAAAAATTCAACCCCTGTCAAGGGTGAGTTCCGGGGGTCGGGGCAGTTTGAAAATTGTTCATATTATCTTGTTCATTGCATGAAATAATCATTGAAAAAAAAAATTCTATGCAATGTGGATCATTTTTTTTTTGTTTTTTTTTTCATCGAATTTCGTTGCATTTCAACGATGCAAACTTCAATATCATACAAACTTTTAGAATGCGCGATACTTTTTGGAGTTACGTGGCCATTATTGATTTTTGAAGCGATTTTTGAATTTTTTCATTTTCCATTTTTTTTTTTTTGCTAATTCAGATCGGCTAGTTTGCAAAATCACGATATTTCAACCTCTAATTAAGTTTTACAAGTATGCAAAGAGGTTTAGGAGGTCAAACCCTCGAAAGTGAGAGTTTTTACGCAATTGAAGCCAATCGAGGGTATTCGGAGGGTGTAAATTTTATCTCGAAATTATTATTAATGAAGAAAGTTTTATTTGAAATAATGTCATGAATTTTATGATTACTCAAATTACAAGACAGTAAAAAATCAGACAGCAGAGTTTTCATCGCGTTCATAACAGAACTAGCTGAACAAAACGTGTCCCATCTCTCCTTGATTAATCCTACATATACACATACAGCCTGAAAAAATATTGAAATTCTCGAATCTCACGAAACAGCATCCATCGACGATCTCGTCACAGAATTTCACATGGATATATCACGGTAAAGTAAAAAAAAAACAAATCGCTTTTCCAATTGACCTTAAATCTTATCTAGGACATATATTCTAAAAAGATTTTCGATGTTAAACTCACTTTGGACAAATGAAAATCAATTTTTAGAGAATCTCATGTAACCCTTCACCAATTTGCCAATAATCCATCTAATCTGCATGAAAACTTGAAAAAAAAAAAAAAAACAAAAAAACTCACCACACTTCGAAGGATAGTTGAGCAGTATTAATCCAGCGGCAACACGATTCATAACACGTTGTTGCGACTAATTACGAACATTATCAAAGTATGCAACCACTTTTACATACGATATATAATAGATTCGTAAAAAAAATTTCGCTTTAATATTAATTCGCGAAAAGTTGTCTGACACTAGACGGACGGCACTACTGCGACGGCTGATCGCGAAAAAAAAGCACACCGTTCCACTTGCGCGAGAGAGTTTTTTTTTAGCACATACGGAGCGCGCGCGCTTGCGATGATCGAGTGTGTCCGCGACCGTCTCGCGTATGACTTCGCTTCTGTTTCTGACGCTGGTGGTGCCTCACGGCTACTGTAACTATTGCCGAGCGCTCGGTTCGAATCGTTACGGAGTGGCCCGGAGAGGTCCACGACGTATAAGAGGGAGGGAGAGAGAGAGAGAGAGAAAGAGAAAGAGCGGCCTCCACAATTGTAACCCCACACACAGGGCGCCAAGGCGTTTGTAAATTCCCACCTGGCTCACGATCCTTTTTCTTTGTAGTCTCCTTTGAGTATTCTTTCGAGAAAAACAGAGAGAGAGAGAGAAGGAGGGGAAGAAAGAGAGAGAGAGAGAGAGACAAAGACAGAGGAAGATTGACGCTACGTCCAAGGTAGTGGTCAGTCTAAGGGCAGTGTGTGCGAATGACGCGTGAGGGAGAATAACTCGTCATGGCACGACGAAGAGGTCAACTGGTGAACGTCCGAGAGGTCACAGAAGCCCTCAGTGAGCCAGCCGATGTTTCTTCACCACCGCCCACACCCCTAAAATTATTCACAACCACCACATTGTACCACAATCTTTTTTTTTTCTTTCTCAGGGAAAAATGGACCATGCGCTATTTTAGTCCACTTTTTTTTTACTCGATATTACCACGTCCATGTATCATTACAGATTTTCCATTTCGATGATTATTTTTTCTTTGTTTTCTTTAGTTAGCTTTTTTCCATCATGGCACTTGACACTCGTGATCAAATGGTATTTTGTACGAGCTCGGGAAAACTTTGACGGTGTACAGGGAAGGCCACTACGACACACAACATCGACGTCAAAATCAGCTGTGCGCCTCTCGCTATGCGCTTCTCTTCCTTCGTGGCCACTCACTCTCTGGCTCTCTTTCTCGCACACGCAGTTGCAACGAAATCGGGCCGTTCGACCATGCCCCAGGGCCGTAACTTATGGAACTGGTGAATTTGTCATTTTGTTCGTAAAACGCGTATAAAAACAAAGTTTTCTTTGTGATAGGAATTTTTTTTTGGCTCCATCAAATTTTCCTACGAGGCCAAAATAATGAACAATTTTTTTCTTCTTAAATTTGTTCATTATTTTTTAAAGCTTGTCTCAGAAAATACTGGATAAATCATTCAAACGCCAGAGAAATGTCATTCTTATTTATAGGGAGAAAAAATGCTCAAAAATATTCTTTGAAAAAAAATGAATTATAAACAACAATTATTTACTCCTGGGACAATTTTTTTTATGGTCTTTCCATTTCAATATTATCCAGTCCCGATTTTCAAAGCAATCGCAACTCGAACGCCTTTTTTTTATCATCGGTGTCATTGAATAAGTAGAAAACGTCGATGGTTTTAAAAAACTAGAAATAAAGTTCAGTGCTCTTGATTCAATAGTCCCCATTGATTACTGAATGAATTGGACGAATTGCACGTCTACGGACAGTTCCTAGAATTCGACATCGCCCACGCACATTAGGACGAAACGTAATATAGGTGGAAACAAATTCCCACATCAACCCAACTGGTACTATAATGCATCTACGGTATAGTGCAATGAAGTTTATACTATACGCAAGAGAGAACGAGTTAAATACGAGAGGATCGAGAGAGGTTATATTGCATATGATAGTACAGTGTACCAGATAGTGGATGTAGTATAAGCCAAAGCGCTTGCGCACATTTTCATCCTCCCCAGCTAGAAGTGCACTCATTCAAGAGAAAGGCTTCTCCAGCCTGCGAGCAGCAGCATCAAGCATGCAACACAAACATCGACAACGAGAACGTTCTTATAACGTGCGCTAGCACGAGTTCTAGGAAGGCAATTACTCGTGCCATTGGAGAGGGAGCAAAAAAAAATCATTCGTTCTCTCTTGGCAAAATAATCATCGCTCGCGGCGCTATCCGGTCGCTAATCATCACTGGGGAATCTTTCTGGTCATTTTTTTTTCCATATGTAGTCATCAACGTCCATCATGGCACAATGTCCATAATTTTTGTTTCCAATGTGCGGAGAAAAAAATATGCGAGACCATCAATCCTCGTTGACTATGAAATCCAGAAATTTAACAATTTCGTTGCAATTACCAAAACATTTTCATACTTTTAGGGACTATTTTTTTGTCGAAAAAATCGATTTGTTTCAATGGAGTCGTGCCATGCATTTTCAAATATTTGTTCAATTCTTCTAAATCAGGATTTATTGCTACTTGAAGATTTACCAGTCTTGTGCATTTTTTTTTCATCCTTATGGCCCTAAAAAAATTCAATGAATTAAGAGTTGGACAAAAGTGCGGGGCTCCATGAGTTTCAGCGACTTTGCTGGGACACTCAGGAATCGCGCATGCACCACAAAGAAAAGGTCTGACTTTAGGTCGATAATGCTGGCGGCGGTCTAGCGATTTTCGACCTTATGGTGAGATTTTACGTTGCTGAAGAACAGTGAAGGAGACCTTCCCGCGTGGGTGGAGGGGTGGGGGAAGAGAAAGAGCGCAAACGCGATGCACCGAGCTGCGTGAATAATCAGAAGAGAGAGGGAGAGTGCGAGCGCGAGAGAGGGCGGGATTGAGTCAGAGAGAGGGAAGGAGAATGAGAGAGAGAGGTTGAGTGGCCAAGTGGCATGAATCGAGTGAGACAGATAAAGAGAAGACGAAGCCATCGAGCGAATAATGCGGCGAACTATAGGACGAAGAACGAGAGTGGGGAAGACTAATGAGGAGAACGACGAGAACGGCGGTAGTGGGGGGAATTGGCTACCGCATGCCACGGGTCGATACTCTAGCACCGAAAGGACTGTAAACCCGGTGCAAGTGTACTCGGGGCTTGGTACGCTTGCACCGAGAAACGACGATGAGAGTTTACGGAAGTTCGTTGTTCCTGATGATTCTTTTTTGTCAGGTCAAGATAAAAAGGGACAGAGAAAAAGGCCTAGATGATATATAGCTACCAAAATTATAGCTTTACGCGTGAATGAGAAGTCGAACGCCGATTTAGGTTTATTTTTAGTACTAAAAAAATTACTCCCTCTTTTAAAAAATGTATACATTATTTCTATCCCTCTCTGTTGCCATCGCAACAGAGACACTCTGTGCCCTTATTTTGGCCACGATTTTTTATTCACAAAAAATCGCTGGTTTTTTAATTTCATTGTTGAACGTCGAATATCAAAGTACGATTGCACTGAGAAACTACGACGAGAGTTTACGGATGTTCGTTAGTTCGAACGACTATGTTTCCTCAGGGCAAGATAATAGAGACAGAGAAAAATGGAAAAGTAAAATCCGGTCATGAAAATAGCGCTTTTGCACTTTAATGGGAAGTCGAACCCGGATTTGAGTTTTTTAAACTATCAAAAAAATGTTCTCTTTTTTTAATTTATGAATTATTTCTACCCCTGTCTGTTGCCATCGCAACAGAGACACTCTGTGCCCTTATTTTGGCCACGATTTTTTATTCACAAAAAATCGCTGGTTTTTTAATTTCATTGTTGAACGTCGAATATCAAAGTACGATTGCACTGAGAAACTACGACGAGAGTTTACGGATGTTCGTTGGTTCGAACGACTATTTTTCCTCAGGGCAAGATAATAGAGACAGAGAAAAGTGGAAAGGTAAAATCCGGTCATGAAAATAGCGGTTTTGCACTTTAATGGGAAGTCGAACCCGGATATCGGTTTTTTAGACTATCAAAAAATGTTCTCTTTTTTTAATTCATGAATTATTCCATCCCTCTCTATTGCCATTGCAACAGACCATCCCTTATTTTAACTACGATTTTCAATTAATAAATATATTCGAGATGGAACATCGTTGCTTTGAAAATCAATTGTTAAACATTGAATATAGACGATATTTCAATTAATTTTTCACATCTTTTGTTTAACAGAAATGTTATTCCGCATGATCAAACCAATTTTACAAAATATACTTTGAGAAACGATGCACAATTTTAAATTAATTAACAATATGAGATGAGTTTTACATTATTATTTATAAATACATCGTTATTAATATTTATTACGAGGCTTCACGTATCATTGATTCATAATTTAGCTTTAGTTCAATCATTTATTACTTTGAAGCTTAAATCAGGAATTTTGTTTAATTAATATATTTTTGTCTGTATAGACCAAACCAACAGGATCATCTTCATGCATTATAATTTATAATATTTGGTTCATTCAAATGGGTTCAAATTTTTAGCACGTTTGCTGCAAACTAACGAAACGCTGGATATTAACGCAAATTGCGTTACTATCCAGCTTAGTCAGCGTGTCCAGCGTATTGCACGTTTTCCCATCCATCCGCAAATTATCCAATTGAGCTACTTTACAGTTTAAAGAATTATAGTCATATCGAGGATTTGCCTGGAATTGCTCTCAAAATACGTCCTATATATTTAGTACAAAATAAAAAATCCAGCATATATTTGACACAAATGAAAAAATATATTTGAATTATACAAATATTTACCATTTTTATGATCGTTTGTATTTTTTATTACGTAAAATTTTACGTGGAACTATTTCCGTACGGACTGTAAAATTTTCATCAACGATGACGAGGATCAATGACGAGGATCGATTACTCGTTCGAATCGTTTCTTCGTATTATGTAGAGTTCAGGTAAAAAAAAAGGAGGGGGCCACGACACGTGATAAGTTATGATTTTTTTTGTTTTAATTCGCGTTAAATTAACGATTGGGACTGTTGGCATTGAATTAAAAAAATCATAATTATTTTATGACAAAATAATAATTTTATGAATTATAAAAAAAAAAGCAAAACACTCAACTTTTCGATGAAATGATCAATGGGTTTGCTGACGTATCGAATATATGGACACAGTAAATATACATATCGTGTGTAACGATTACTCGACCTTTAAGCCTCCAGATCGATGTTAGTACACGCGATATGTTGCTGCCGTCATCATGAAGTCCACAATTCTTCTTTTTTATGTATCCTTTCCTCGATGATAAAAAAAATCCTACGTATAGGATATGCGTTATATATATATATATATATATATATATATCAAGCTGTTACCAAACCGTTTTTTATATATATATATATATATATATATATATATATATATATATATCAAGCTGTTACCAAACCGTTTTTTTCAGTATCAAATTATGCCGTAAGCAAACTTAATATTCGTATCTTTCGCATAAATTGATTCTTGTACGTAGAGAATGACAAACTTTTTTTTTCGTACCGTCCAAAGAACGAGGCATAAACATGAAATTCTTATCTCTTCAATCTCAGCTTGAATATTTCTTTATCATCCGTCATGGAGAAAATTCATTCATCCCGGAAATCGTATTTGAACAATCGATCAATCGTAATCCTTCGTAATCTCGTGAAAATAAATATAAATAAAAAAAAATTCTAAAAATCATCCGCATATTTGTTTTTCAGGCACGTAAATATGAGACAAAGAAAATTAGATTGAGGATTCATCATTTTTGACTCATTGACGATATCACGACGAGATGATTAAATATATTCTAAACAGCTGACGAATTGTTATTGAAAGCACAGAAATATATATAGTACGACAAAATCATATTATCGCGAGTTGGAATACGACATTATCACTCTAATAGTATAAAGCGATTAAGAAGACGAGTACGAAGTTATACGATGTTCTCTCTGTTGCTTCGATAATGCTAAAATTTATTATCGGACAAATTGCGCATTATATTCAACAGCGTATAATGGCTGACCTACGAACCGGAAACACTCGATGCCAACGCGTTTCCTTCATGCATAATAAAATAATAATAAATAAAATAATAATAATAATAACAGGAACAATAATTTGAGATTAAAGAAATTGAGCAAGAGATTGAGTTTTCAAGTGCGCAAGCACTTGAAAACATCGAAAACAGTAGAGCATAATCAAGTCCTCAGGGGGTAAGCGAGCAATTTTTGCCAAACACGAGGAAACATCTCTCTCTCTTTCTCTCTCTCTCTCTCTCTCTATATATATATATATATATATATATATATATATATATATATATATATATACTCAATCCCAACTCAACTCTCAACGTCAACTACGTATAAATATTATACGATATATAATTGCACACGTGTACTCGCAAGAGAATTGCGTCATCTCCTGGTCCGACCCCAGCAATCTTCGACTATTTTGAGAAGAAGATGAGCACCTTTCGGAAACTCACGTGTCTTCGTAAGCATATATATTAACGAGCGTATGTATTTTTCGTCTCGTCGATAGACGGAAAACATTGTCCGGTGTCGCGAGACCATTTAATTCCGTAGCAATTTTCTTTAAAATGTAAATTAGACAAAAAATAATTTGCATTTTTTATGCATTATTTGTTGTAAAAATTCAATTGTATTTCTCTTCGGGTTAAACATATTCGTTAAATTAATTTTTTGGTAAATTCACTTTTCCGAATTTATATACTGAATTTAAAATTAACATCGTCAAAAACTTTCAGCTGTTAATTTTTATGAAAATCGAATTATTTTTTGGTTTTTCCTTCGGTCATTTTGAATTATGATAAATTTGAATTTCCGCAATTTTTTTGTTATCTTAAAAATGCTTCGAGTATACTTATTTTATATTTCAAACAAAAGAATTTTTTGATTCGATTAAAGAATCCTTTTTTTCTTTGTTTTTTGTTACCCTGAATAAGCTTTCGAGTGCATTTTGAAGCTCCTTATCACCACCACGTGCAGCGACGAGACGATCCGGACTCGCGACGAATATAATTTATATATGGGGCATTTTGAGTCAAATCAACAGATTACTGACCCTTATACTCTGGGTCTCCAATTTTTTGTATGGACTTAACAACTCTAAAAGTCATGCAAATTAGATGGGCCAACCCCTAATTCATAATGATTTTTTTGCAAAAAAAAATAACACAACAAAAGATTGAACACAATTAAAAAATCGGAAAATATTCACATAAGTTCTGCATTAGACAATTCGCTTCTATTTTTTTTTCAATTTTATTCCTTCCCTTATATACGCAAAATAAATCAAATCGTACTCAGGCTACTCCAGGATGAGATTAAAAAATTTTGATATCTGATAGAAAATTATTTGAATTTTTTTCAAATTTTTTCGACATTTTTCCATCAGGAAGAATCAGAATTTGATAACATTTAGCCGAATAAACCGGTAATTTAAAAATCTGAAAAAATGCTTAAAAATATTGTGGGGGAATCCAACAAATTTAAATACAAATTCAAATTCGAATTTGAATTTGAAAAAAAAAAATTGCAAAAATAATCGAGCTGGAATGCCCTGTATGAATTTTACTGGAACTATCGGGGCCCGCGTGCGACTTTGCATTGTGACGAGTAGAGGTACAAATTTACAAATCTGCCGGACTTTGTCCCTGCTCTTTGGTACATGGTCAGTGGTGATTCATACAATTTCTACGACAACAATTTTATCGCGTCATAATTGCCACCATCTGTTATTCATTATAATGCGCTCCCAGCACACTGTTGTGCCGGTTATGCGCGCTCGATGCTTTCCGCATCTTCGCACACAAATTCGTCCAGAGATAGTGCATAAATCCTGCCATTTAGAAATATTTTCAATTTATTAGAAAAATCCACGCTTTGTTCGCGTTCGAAACTTTCTCAACGTCTTTTCCAATGATATTTTAGTAATATAGTCCAATATGAAAAAAAAAGAAGACGGACGAAAGTTAGATGTTAATTTGTGCCGTAAGATAATTTTTTAAAGCTTCCGGTTTCACAAACGGATCGACTCCGTAAATACATCGCGTTGAGTCGAAGCTTCAACGAGGTTATAATTCCTCTATGCACATAATCGCTATGAATGATCACATCTCGTAATTTTTCCAACTACCATATCGAACTATCGAACTAAATATCGGTACATCGAACTTCGAGATAATATCGCAATGGATTTTTTAATAGGGACGATCGTTTAAAATTACATATTTTTGTTAAATTTTCGTTTTATCGGTATTTTTGTTTCCAAATGCATTTTTGTTCGTTCAATCAAAACAGTCTAATAATTATATTGAAAATTTGCATCGTTGGAATGCAACGAAATTCGATGAAAAAAAAAAAAAAATTATCAACATTGCATAGAATTTTCTTCCCTAAGATTATTTCATGCAATGAACAAGATAATATGAACGATTGTCAAATTGCCCCAACCCCCCGGACCTTACCCTTGAAAGGGGTTCAAACTTTTATTTGAATTTCGTTGCATTCCGACAATGCAAACCTCAATGTCATGTCTAATAGCGCTTCATTCCGAGGGAAAAACATTTTCATCGAGTCTAAATTGTCATTGTGACTGTACAATCGTTTAAAATTTCCTATTTTGCTTAAATACTTTGTTTTATCGATATTATTTATAGTTTTCAAATGCATTTGATCGTTTAATCAACATTCTATAGAGCTTTATTCCGATGAAAAAAGCACTTCCGTTGAGATTAAATTGTCATTGTGACCATCGTTTAAAATTCTCTATTTAAAAACAATTTAATATTTTTTTTTTCTAAATCGGTTTCTGGAGAATCAAAAAAGGTACAAAAAATTTCCCGGATGATTTTATCTCTCTCAGTGTGATAGTTTTAATATTATTGCTTTCTGACGGTTGAAAAATGGAGATGCAGAAATCTTAAGGATTGTATTTGTTAAAACTTTTTATCAAAACTCCAAACCAGCGGGAAAGGCAAATTATGTATTCAAAAAAATGGGGCACGGATAATCGATTTTCAATTAATCGAGGTTTCGCTGCATTCGCTTCTTTTATCATTGGACGACTCTATAAATATGAATAAAAAACGTTCTTCTATCAAATATAATCCATATAAGGCCTGCTGCATTATTCCGGAAATTTTATCTTCACCGTTATTATGAAATTTATATTCTAAATCTATACATCCTTCACAAAGAGTCGAAAGAATCTATCCATACTTTTAACCCTTTCCATACCATATGTGAAAAACAGCACCTGATCCATACAAAAATAGGGCTTTCAAGTTTGACGACTTTTTCCCCTATTAAAAGTGATTCCAAAAATCCCTAAAAATTTGTAAATATACTTTGAACTTTGTAGAATATCTTTACCTTTACTTGATTTTGGAAAAAGAAATTAGTATCATTTAATTATCGCAGAATAATCAATAATTGGGGAGATGAATCGACCGAACACGAAAGACCCATGTTTGTACGGAAAGGGTTAAATTTCTGCTTTTATTATATTCAGGAAAAAATGCCGAGAAAATCGTACAGAACTGTACATATAAATATCGCTTGTCGCAAATTCGTTTTTTTTTTCGTAGGCCAAGTGTATTATAGTCTTGTAAATTCGAGTCTGCTTTATCTTCGTTTCTTTGTCTTTTTTACCAATCCATCTTGATGATTTTATGGCGTGAGAAAAGTAAAAAATAAAATAAAGTCTTCGTACACGGACACATACAATTTTTATTGTAGGTTTGGCAAAAATTCCGAGAAATCTCATTCGGCTGAGCATGTGCTGGCCGGTCAGCCTGCTTATGTATATTACGTTTTGTATATAAGACCGTGGTGTTGCGTTATTCACGATATATACACCGACAAAACACACGTAACGGGAGCGAGTTACAAAGTATGTATAAGGTTTGTTTATGGTTGTGTAGAGGGCGACTCATCTAGAGCTCAATTTTAGTTTAGTCGCGACGTTGCAAGAATACGAGACGGTAGTGCGAAGCTTTTTGATAAGAACACGAACGCGCGAGACGTTTCAACAAAGCCAGAACAAACGAAAAGAAAAATGACTGATCCTTACATTCTGGAACGTCCCGTAATCTGTCCATACAATAGTACTCACAGTATTGCCCCATCGCGACTTCAAAGACATTTGATAAAATGCTCAGCGGTAATTTTTCAATATAATATTTTACACGTGACTCGTAAAAAAAAAAAAAAAAATCCATCTCTGTTCTCACAATTTTCCATACCACGTGTTTTCTTTGTTCTCAAAGCATTATCCAGATGACTACAAGATAACCTGTTCCTTCAATGCGACTCATCGTTTATCGAAAAATGAAATAAACGAACATATTTTCAATTGTCCTGATCGTAAATACATTCAGCCGACTATTTATGAAAGTAAATTTTATATTCATCAATTTTTAATAACTTTTAATCGTTGGCGAAAGCAATTTAGGGGCTTAAATGTTTGAAACATTTTTATTATCTTCAGTGACTCGGACTCACGGATCGGTTAAATCCTGCTTGAACATAGATGGTGCGAGTTCAATTGCGTGTGAGGAAAGCTGGGATGAGGAAGATGACAATGTTCTCTCAATATCCAGTTCATCGGTAAATCCACGTGCCGAATTATTGTCTAACCTTCGTGCAATGAGCCATGAGCAAAGGTAAGATTTTTTTGCCAATAATACAGATTAGAATGATTGCAAATTGATGGAAATTACAATATTTAAGGCCTTTTTTTGCAACGGCTGATCTTGGAAAATTTCATGATCGACCGTCGCGATCCTGGTGGCGATAGTCGGCAGTTCCCTGCGATAGCCGCACAAAATATGTACGATATTTCTTAAGAGCAATATACTAAACCATAATCAAATTATTGCACTAAATATCCACGAAAATACCCATAATAATAGATTAAACACTATTGAACAACGTACGTTCGTACGAATAGGTAGCTAATTTGTCATATGATCGATTTCAAAAAAATTGTCGCGTATCTTCATGCATTTTGCCTAAAGCTATCGTCGGCTCTCGCCACCAGGATCGTGGCGGTCGATCGCAAAATTTCTCGAACTCAATGAGGACGCTTATAACTTTTTTCTATTTAAACTAGACTTATAAAAATTATGTATAATAAATTATGTTATGCAAATAGTTTGAAAAAATCATTTTACATTGTGGATAGGAAATGCGGTATTATTTTCCGTTTAATTTTTTTCAACTTGGAAGAAAATTTCAGTAATTTGGGTATATATGAAAATCGTCAAATACTCAATATTTCAGCTCGTCAAACTTTGACCCACCGAATATGCCCGTTCGATTGAAAAGCATTAGATCGCCAACTGGTTTGGCCGAAGCCCTGATGATCGAAGACTCGGAAGTTTCTACAATCGAGGATGTAGAATCTGTGACGAGCATAATGGGAATGGGGCGTGGAAAGCCTTGGAGCAATCTTAATAATAATAAAAAAATAGAGATAATTGGCCGTGGACGAGGATCTGGCCAGCAAAAAACTGAATTCTAAAATTCAATCGACCATAACGTTAATAATAATTGACAAATAAACAGGCTAAAACTCTTCGCACGTTTCACATTCCTGAAAATGATGCTTCACAGTATAACGCGACAATAATTCTCTATTTCTATTGATTAGCATATAAAATAACGATTATTCAATTTTTTTTTCATCATTGATATCAAAAAGTCTCCAATATTATTTCCATTTATTCATAAAACAATATCCACTTTCAGTTTTTCGCGTATCGGAGATATCATTTTTTTTGTTTTGTTTCTTAAACGTCGCGATAATGATTTTCCTACCCTGGGACTGTTGGTTAGGGTAAATTCGACGATTTTTTTTTTTTTCTGTATACCTTTTTCTCCGATGGTAATTTCATTTCACGTATAAGAGAATATAAACTTAATATTTTTCATGTATCAGAAAGATTAATAAAAATCTTTTTCGATTTATGTTCTGATGATAATTTTCGAATCCTGGCAGTATTGGGAAAAGTGAAAAAAAAAACTCGATGAAAAAATTTGTCGTTATTGAATTTTGTATATATTATTATTTTTTTTATTCTTTCATCATAACTTCTTCTCATTTCCTATCTCAAATCAACGTAGAAATCGGTGATGTGTGAGTTTTGTCATTTTCTTGGTACCAGAATGATGCTTGGTATATTTCCAACACTGCTCATGGAATTTCTCGATTTAATTATCAACTACATTGATACTCGATGTAAATGCAGTCTATTTCCCTGACTTGGCATCACATTTTTTTTAGACCTTATATCATAAATATACCAATCCGTAGTTTGGCACGCAACAAATCTGCATCGACATTTTACGGATATATCTTGCTGATTGACTAGCGCCGGATCTCTTCTGCCTCACCCTAAAATCAGGAGAGGGACGGATCTTCTGTTCGTAAAAATCCACATCAGCTTATCAAAAATTACCGGAAATACGAAGATTTATGCGACAAGGTCGTGCGACGCAAGAGGTATTCCGAACCCAACATGATTCATTCTCAATTATCCACGTGTCCATAGCTCCGTCGGTAAGACAAAATTATTTCTGTATTTTCTCCAAATAAGAGTGATGCTCGGGGCAAAAGTAAATTAGTTTTCATAAAAGCAAGGATAGAGGGAAGTGGAATCTAATTCGTTTTTTCCTCAAACGTATCAATCGTCTTGGGGGGAGAAAATAGGGGAAACAGTTTTGACTTATCAAGGGTGTTGTGTCAATTCACCTTAACCCTCTGTTCTACACCTGGTTCACCGCGGTGACCGCAAAATGGTTTAGACTAGCGGGTCAATATTTTTCATCGTTGGATCAGTAATATAAAAAAAATGTATCGTCAATAATTTGAGATGATGATGATGATTTGAGTCGGTGCAGAAAGTCTCGTATGCATTATTTTCACTAACTCCTTTGTGTTTCTTCGTATCTTGCATCGTAAAATAATTGCCAATAAAATCTTTCAATTTATGGTGTAAAACCTGACGATTATATTATTTTTCCATAGCATAATAGGCAATCTATACAATAAATCACTATCAGATCAATGTTACTTTTAATATAAAACCAAACATGACCTTATAGTGTTAATAAGTGCATTCTGACGCCAACGACGATCATTTGAATATATATCTCTTTTTTTTTCTCTTCGTTTTTTTAAATCCTTATTTAGCATAACAAGTATATCGCTAACAGATCATTCATGCATTCTCGGGGTACAAAGTTCCAAAGTCATGGTACAGTATGAAATAATTATCATATTCTTAATGAGAGAGAGAGAGAGAGAGAGAGAGGAAGAAGAAACGGAAAATTTATCGATACAAAATTGTCCTTAAATATTCGAACACATGTGTAACAATTGTACAAAAGAGAATTCTCGCCGCACATACAATTTCGCTGCATGAAGAATTAATAATTCTATCAAGTTATTTCCAACAACCCGACAGATTCTCTACATACTTTGATGAACTAAAAAGGTATTATTGTTGTTGTTTCATTTCTCGTCACACGTTAGCAAACTACGTGGTACAAAAACTTTGTTAAAATTACGAGGATATAGAAGAACGTATTATGCACTGCTCTGATCCACGAGCTGCCGATTATCTCGTACAAATTCCTTCATAAAACATCCAAATTTAATCATTTGAATATAACCGTCCCATTTTTATTTTAATTCTTCTCATTTGAATGATAAAAAAAGAAATAAAATAAATAAAAAAAAAGAAAACAAAACAAAAAAACAAATTATAGATAGGGCAGCGGTTCCGCAAGGAGACAAGAAAGTACATACAAAATACCAAGAAACATGTTCAATCTTGCTGTTTGCTTAGGCACACCTTGTATCATGTGAGGGCTGCGAAATTGTTTTTCAATTTTGAACGCAGTTGGCAGAGTCACGAGTGGCAATAAAAACCATACGGAATACCTAAGTGCGAGTACAACAAGTGTAATGTAAGGTGTGAAGAGCAAAAAAGCGTATAAAACATGAGATGCCGTGTGTCCAATGACAATTGCGAGTGTGACAATACCGGCTCTTTTGTCGCTCTCTAAATCACGTGTATTGTTACTGTGCAAAATTGCTTCAGTATTGAGAGCGAGGGGTATCGCGTAATATATCGTGCCCCATTGTACAAAGCCTGTTTGCGCCATAAAAGCAAAAAGTACAGAAATCGGTCCGAATATAACGAGTATGAGTACATCACCAAGGGCTATGTATTTGAGGCCAATGCCACCTGTATAGAGAAATGACGATGACAAACCACCGAAATAAACAAGAGCGAGATGTTCCATTTTTGCTGGTGATATTGCCGTTAAAAGAACAAAACCGAGGCATCCAGCTGCATAGAGCAAAGCCCCAAGTGAGACTAATTCATCTTTTGATAATAATTGATCTACCAATATTCGGTCGTCACTTTTGCGACTATCGACACCCTTGATATAATCAAAGTACGTGTTAACGACGTTACCAGCACCGTGCACCGATATTATCGTCAAGAGAGTTAGGACAAATGTTACCGGACTAAAATTCTCGAGACCCGTCAGTCTGTAAGCCAATGCTGAGCCTAAAAATGTTGGCATCAAAGATGCGCTCAATGACCATGGTCTAACAGCCAAAAAGTATGAGGATAATTTCATCAGTGGTGAATTCAGGCTCGTTGATGATGTTGATGATGCTCCATTTGTACTGCCCAATGATGTCTTTGATTTGCCATCTCGTATTGAACTTTGTACACCATTCGACATCATTGTGTATTTTTTTCTTCTCCTTTGGCTTTTTTCGTCTGTGCAAATAAATAAATAAAGTTGCTTTCAGTTTTGAGTAAAGACATGAGAGGAAAGAATATTTGCTGGCAGATAATATGGTTGATAGGAGAATATAATTTTTTGTTGATTCTTGTTTATGCAAATAGGCAAAGTTTTGGATGGTTATGTACCATATAACCATCTAAATAAATCTAATCTCGTATATATATATGTATAATATTCATTATTCTAGGTTGTGATTTTTATGGCATATATTATGCTTGTATAGTATCTTACATTGTGGTATATTTAACATAAATACAAGCACAGGATGAGTTTTGCGATCCAATAAATATATATAATATACTTCAATTCTACTCTGATCTCGAAAAAAAAAAACAATCTACGTTTTAAACATTTCGAGACAAAAATGAGCGAAATATGAACATTAACCGAGAAATTTCTAAAAATAGTGAGAATCTTTGAAAACCTGAATATAAAACTGAATTATTGTTGCAAGCTTTCCCAATAATTAACAAAAATAGTGAATATCACGAGATTCTACAAATAACATATTTACCTTTTTGATTGCTATCAAGTCAGTTTCGAGAAGTGAGGTTAAGAAAGTTTCCAAACTTTTCGAGCGATCATTTTGTATTGAAAATACACGCGAGATTTACAACTCGGTGAAATGTATCGTTTTTCGTTTTGTTTTCTATCTAGCATGTAGCAATTAAATCTTCAATTAGCCAACATTTTTTAAGTTTCAACTCGATTAACTCTATTCTCGTTTCGGACCGAATAAGACACAAATATGTTGATGACGTGTTTTTCTTGTTTCGCTGGCTGACACGATTTGAGAGAGCAGTGGAATGGCGCCACGTATCGGGGCTTTTTCGAGGCTCGAGAGATGTCCGAGAGAGCGCAGCGCGCACACCTATATAAAGTTGGCCTGACACTTTAGCTATTTCACTTTTTTTCTTTTTCTACTCGTTAGGGAATCGTTGGGGAGTGATAAGAGTCTAATCAAAACGTAGGGGAGTCAACCGATCTTTTTTAATCGAAAAATCAAAATTTGTGTGTCAAGTTAGCCTCACGAAATTTGATTTTTAACCGATTCGATTGTATCAGGTCTTAATCGATGCGAAATCGTTAGGGGGTGACGAATCACCCAATGAAATCGTTTGGGAGTCTTTAGTTTTTCCGTCTGATCGGAAAAACCGTTTCCGATCGGCTAGAGAACAAGTCTACGTTAATGTGTCGTCTGAAGTTAGCCGCAGTATTTTTGGGTTTATCGAATTTACTTTCCTAACAGCTTAAACGATACAGAATTGTTTGGTGAAGTTAAGAACTCTGCAATTAAAACGTATGATACTTCATGATCGGCCTCCGATAATGGAAAACATACGAAACAACGGATAGGTACAGGCTTCGATCCGTTATTTATATAATATGAAATTAACCGCTAGACATTTGTCTTACTTTCTCAGCTACTTTTATTCTATCCCGTCTCAATTAGATAGTACCTATTTGCCGATGATTAATGATCTAATTAGAATGTGTAGATGAGAATCATTCATTGCACAAGATAAAACCATTACATATTGTACCCGGCGATTGTGCAGAATGCCGCGAGAGCTCTCTTATCGGCAACGATTATCGACCACTTCCGGTTAAATATGACGTCACTTCCAGTCGCGATGACGTCACTTCTGCTTTAATTTGACGTCACTTCCGGTCGCGATGACGTCACTTCTGGTTGAATTTGATGTCACTTCCGGTCGCGATGACGTCACTTCTGCTTTAATTTGACGTCACTTCCGGTCGCGATGACGTCACTTCTGGTTGAATTTGATGTCACTTCCGGTCGCGATGACGTCACTTCCAGTTAAATTTGACGTCACTTCCGAACAAATTAGACGTCACTTCCGGTCACAGAGACATCATTTCCGGTTAAATTTGACGTCACTGCCGGTCACGATGACGTCACTTCAGGTTGAATTTGACGTCACTTCCGGTCGCGATGACGTCACATCCGGTCGCAATGTCGTTACTTCCAGTCGCCTTGTCGTGACTTCCGGTTGTTTTTACGTCACTTCCGGTCGTTCTGACGTCACTTCCGGTCGCTTTGACGTCACTTCCGGTTGCTCTGACGTCACTGCCGGTCACTTTGACGTGACTTCCGGTCGCTTCAACGTCACTTCCGGCCACTTCAAAGTCACTTCCGGTCACTTCTAATGTCTCTTCCGATCGCTTTGACGTCACTTCCGGGTGCTCTGACGTCACTCCGGTCGCTTTAACGCCACTTCCGGTTTCTATGAAGTCACTTCCGGTTTCTATGAAGTCACTTCCGGTTGTTTTTACGTCACTTCCGGTCGCTTTGACGTCACTTCCGATTGCTCTGACGTCACTTCCGGTTACTTTGACGCCATTTCTGGTCGCAATGACGTCACTGCCGGCTGCTCTGACGTCACTTTCGGTTGATTTGACGTCACTTCCGATCGCTTTGACGTCACTTCCGGTCGCTCTGACGCCACTTCCGGTTGATATGACGTCACTTACGGTTGATTTGACATCCCTTCCGGTTGATTTGATGTCACTACCGGTCGCATTGACGCCACTTCCGGTCGCTTCGACGTCACTTGCGGTTGATTTGACATCGCTCCCGGTCGCTTTGACGGCACCTCGGGTTGATTTAACGTCACTTCCGGTCGCTCTGATGTCACTTCCGGTTGATTTAACGTCACTTCCGGTCGTTCTGACGTCACTACTAGTCGCATTGACGCCACGTCCGGTCGATTTGGCGTTACTTCCTGCTTCCTGCCACGATGGTGGCGTGATCTGCCGGCGAGTTCGAGAAGCTGAAAAATTGGTACTTTTCCGCCTCGGCGGTGGCGCCATCTGCCAGCGAGATAGCAAAGCTGCAAAATTTGAAGGCAAAAATTGGAACTTTTCCGCCACGACGGTGGCGCCATCTGCCGGCGAGTTTGCAAAGCTGCAAAATTTCGAGGCAAACATTTGAATTTTCCCGCAATGTCGGTGGCGCCATCTGCCGGCGAGTTCGCAGAGCTGTAAAATTTCAAGGCAAAAATTTGAATTTCCCGCCACGATGGTGGCGCCATCTGAAGGCGAGTTCGCAAAGCTGCAAAATTTCAAGGCAAAAATTTGAATTTCCCGCCACGATGGTGCCGCCATCTAAAGGCAAGTTCACAAAGCTGCAAAATTTCAAGGCAAAAATTCGAATTTTCCTGCCATGACGGTGGCGCCATTTGCTGGTGAGCTCGCGAAGCTACTAAATTGTGACTAAATCCGGTTGCGATGACGTTACTAGTGTTCGCGAGACATCAATTCCGATTAGATTTGGCCACCCGCGACGTCACTTCCGGTGGCTTTGACGTCACTTCCGGTTGTTTTGACGTCACTTTCGGTTGTGTTGACGTTACTTCCGGTTGTTCTGACATCACTTCCGGTGCTTTGACGCCACTTCCGGTTGCTCTGACGTCACTTCCGGTCGCTTTGACGTTACTTCCGGTTGCTCTGACGAAACTTTCGGTCGCTCTGACACCACTTCCGGTTGATGTTACGTCACTTCAAAACAACCGGAAGTGACGTCAGAGCAATCGGAAGTGACGTCAAAGCAATCGGAAGTGACGTAAAAACAACCGGGAGTGACTTCAAAGCCACCGGAAGTGACGTCAAATTCAACCGGAAGTGATGTTTCTGCGACCGGAAGTGACGTCCAATTTGTTCGGAAGTGACGTCAAATTTAACTGGAAGTGACGTCAAATTAAAGCAGAAGTGACGTCATCGCGACCGGAAGTGATGTCAAATTAAAGCAGAAGTGACGTCATCGCGACTGGAAGTGACGTCATATTTAACCAGAAGTGGTCGATAATCGTTGCCGATAAGAAAGCTCTCGCGGCACTCTGCATAATTGCCGGGTACAATATGTAATGGTTTTATCTTGTGCAATGAATGATTCTCATCTACACATTCTAATTAGATCATTGATCATCGGCAAATAGGTACTGTCTAATTGAGACGGGATAGAATAAAATTAGCTGAGAAAGTAAGACAAATGTCTAGCGGTTAATTTCAGATCATATAAATAACGGATCGAAGCCTGTACCTATCCGTTGTTTCGCATGTTTTCCATTATCGGAGGCCGATTATGAAGTATCATACGTTTTAATTGCACAGTTCTTAACTTCACCAACGAAGATAGACCTCAATCTTCGTTGACTTCACCAAACAATTCTGGATCGTTTAAGCTATTAGGAAAGTAAATTCGATAAACCCAAAAATACTGCGGCTAACTTCAGACGACACATTAACGTAGACTTGTTCTCTAGCCGATCGGAAATGGTTTTTCCGATCTAACGGAAAAACTAAAGACTCCCTAACGATTTAATTAGGTAATTCGTCACTTCCTGATGATTTCGCGTCGATTAACACCTTGTACAATCAAATTGGTTAAAAATCAAATTTCGTCAGGCTAACTTCACACTCAAATTTTGATTTCTCGATTAAAAAAGATCGGTTGACTCTCCTACGTTTTAATTAGACTCCCAATCATTTCCCAACGATTCCCTAACGAGTAGAAAAAGAAAAAAGTGAAATAGTTAAAGTTTCAGGCCAACTTTATATAGGTAGCGCGCACACATTTTGTACCTGCAGAGGGGGACACACGTAGTACTGCGTTTACTGCGTTGGATCGAAAACTGTGAATGCAGCCGAATAGAATATTATAGCGGTAATCTCTCTGTGCGAACGCACCTTAATTAATTAAAAGTTATCCCCTTCTATTCAACAAACATCATTTATCACGTAAATCATGCCTTTTTATTTATTAACCTCTGATAAGAATCGTTTATCTTGAAAACCCGAAATATTCAACATAGAACAGTGTCGATTGTGCCTCCCCCCTTCCGCTGCTTGCCCCACCACAATTTCTAGTACAAATCGCCACAGTGGGAGGGCGAATTTGCACATTATTTCGCATACATAAATTTCCTTTTGCCATATCTCTCCTATCGTTCGCGAGGACGCACAAAAACGTTATCTCTCATGAGAATTCGTCCGAAAACGAAGGAAGAGGAGAGGGAGCCCGTACACACATAGGAGGAGAGTTAAAGGGTGAGAGAGAAACAAAGAGTAGATAGTAGCGATCAAACGCGCGAGAGAACGAGAAAGTTGCACTGCAGCGTGTGCACGTCACGTAAATGGCAAAGTATAATATATATAACGACGACGACGACTAAAAGTGCTCGAGGTGGGGAAAATTAACGTTTTGTCAAGCTCGCAAGAGCTCTTCGGAGATTCAACGTTCAATCCTGTGAATAATCTTTCGTTTGGGAGTGAAAAAGTACTATAATTGATAAAAGTTGTTTCAACTCTCGGTGTTTTCGTAGTGAAGAATATAAAAAAAAAGAAAAGTAAAGCAAAAAAAAAGGCAAGAGACGTGTATCCGAGGAAGAAGGATGGCGACCTGACCCCGCAGAAGAATGGAACACTTTGCTCAACGGTAAAGTATCTGTCTCTTTCTCTATCTATCTATCTATCTCTCTCTCTCTCTCTTTCTCTTTCTCTTTTGCAATCGCGTTACGTCGCATTTTTCATAAACTTTGCCGTCTCTCTTCAATTCCACAAAGTCCAATTGTTGTGACGCCTAAATTCTCAATATTTTTCGTACCCTTCGATTATTTCTCCATTTCTCTCTCTCTCTCTCTCTCTCTCTCGCTCGCTCGCTCGCTCGCGTTATACTTGAATTACAATGCTATAGAGCGCTACGCGGAAAACATCGTGCCTCTTCGAGACTTACTGTGAGACAAAATATATACTTTTTTTTCCAACTTTTTTCATTCCTTTTTCCTTTGTGATCGCGTTCGGTGACGAGCCTCTGCAGACGAGAATCTCTGGTTCTCCGTTTCGCAGTGGACACCTGGATTGATAAAGGGGAACGTTGCTAGAAAAAATAAAAAAATAAAAAAAATAATGATAATACACAAGTGTATTGTGACAATTTGTTGTGACTAGAATTGCAGATGTAGAGCAAGAGTCGAGTGACTTTGAAAATCTCTCGGGTGCTCTGCAATAATTGTGATTTTTCAATTTTTATCCATAAAACTCTTATTGTTTAATGATTTTTTTTTCTTCACAAGGATTATTTTTTTTTCTGCTTTCAGAGTATCAATTTGAGATCAGACTCTGCCGTGCTAAGAGACAAAAAAAAAGTTAAAGTAAGTAAGAACGAGGGAAGAATGAGTAAGATTTTTCAAGGTGGCACCTGTGCTGCACCTCAGCCAAATGAGTTGTGAATTTTGAGAAAAATGGGTTTTAGCAAAATTTTAGGGGCTAACAGCACATATAAAACCACTCATAACCAATTATTTACAACTATGGTGAGTTGCATATGCCAATTTTCCAAAAGATTTTTTCCATTTTTTTTTAAATAAAAAAATAACCCATATTGTTGCGTCAATTTTTATTTCATTTTTGTGTCAAAATAACATTAACAATTTACATTAACAACGAAAGTGTTCAGGAAACCGATTTAAAATTTTTAATTTACTATCTTATTATTAAGGAATTTAATACAAAATATTGCATGAAAAATTGGTTGATCTTGCAGCAAAAAGAAAAAAAAACAAGTCATGGACAATAAAAATTGGACAAGTGGTGTGGATTTTTTTAGAAAAAAAAGTAGAGCAAAATATATCTTTTCGGAAAATTGGCATAAAGCATATGTAATCTAATCGTAAATGGTTGTTGTTGTCTATACATGATAATAATAGATTAGGTATTGCAGAATGCTATGTATTTTTGACGATTTCTTTATAAGACCTTGTAAAACCAAATAAAAGGATTTATAACTCATTTGACCAGTGCAGTCCTATGCCTTAAAGATGTAATAGAAAATTGATCTCCAAAATTAACAAAAATTTTAAAGCTGCTTTTTACCATTTATCCAAAAATAAGCTCTATCCTTTATTCATTTCAACTAATATACCCCGAAAAAACACTCCATAAACAAAGTTTCGAGTTATCATGAAAAAAAAAAACTAAAAAACTATAAATTATCATAAAAATCATTGAGTTTATTGCAATTTCCCAAGAGACCAATTTTTATTTGGTTTCTGCTTAACAAAAAATTCGGAATAAAGTTGAAATTTTAATGTTCCAAGAGTAATTCTCTTTGTTAAAATACACTTTAAGAATTCACTGAAAGAAAAATTGAATATTCTTAGTTTTTCAATAATTAAATGGCACCGATTATCACCTTTGTTCTAGCTAAAAAATGTATTGAACTGAATATTATTTAGAATATATTTCAGTGCAATCATAGGGTGTCTTCCGAAAAATTGAGGGACTTATGGAACTTTGAAATCGAACCATTATTACGAATTTTTCAATAAAAATGTACTTTTTGTGTAATTGTGATAAACTAGGTGATCTTTACATGCATTGATAAGTAATTATCAATTTTTTTATCTCAATTACTCATTCATTAAACCGAATAAAGGATAATTAACTTAACTTGCTTCTAGAAAAATTGTAGCAACAATTTTTTTAAATTTATTGTTTTTTATTTAACGTAACTATAAAGCTCGTCATAAATGCTTATCACTATTGGGACAAGAGATTATAAATTCTGCACTGTCGTTGATAATTTTATGATCGACGAAAAGATTCCAATTTTGAAATTCACCCACGAAATTCTAGGAAATTTCACGTGCAATTCAATTTATCAATTTATATTTATGATTTAATGAATATTTTGTAGAACATGAAATTTAGCAATTATATTAAAAGTCCTATTGTACGATTTACTGGAATGAAATCAGTGTATATACAATTTCAAAGGTAGTAAGTGAAAATATAATTGAAAAATTGACAATTTTTTTTATTCGAAACACTTAATTTGCCATATTAGTAAAATTTTCTCTCTTCACCTGTTTTCGTTTAATTTAATCATGAATCATCACCCGATAATATTTCGAGTGAACTTTTGAGCAGCCGTTTTGTCTATTTTTCGTTTTGGCCACTAAAGTAATCGCATGTTTAATCCGTTCCTCCAATAGCGATCGAAAATGGAGCAAATTTGAAAATATTTTCGAGGAAAAAGAAAAAAAATCTAATATTTGCATTTATGAATTTACTCAGATGGCTGACGTCGATCCAGAGACATTGTTGGAGTGGCTGAGTATGGGACAGGGAGACGAACGGGATATGCAGCTCATAGCCCTGGAACAACTTTGCATGCTGCTTCTCATGTCCGACAATGTAGATCGATGCTTCGAAATGTATGATACATTTTTCAAAAATTTCCAATCTCGAATTTCCGTTCAACTCTGATGAATCTCTTTTGACGATAATTTTCACATTTTAGATGTCCACCTCGCACTTTTCTCCCAGCTCTTTGTCGAATTTTCTTGGACGAGCATGCACCCGACAGCGTTTTGGAAGTTACAGCCAGAGCAATTACGTATTATCTCGATGTATCGGCCGAGTGTACGCGTCGGGTTGTCGCCATGGAGGGTGCGGTAAAAGCCATTTGTGGTCGTCTTTCTGGCGCTGGACTTGGCTCAAGAGCTAGCAGGGATCTCGCCGAGCAGTGCATAAAAGTAAGTTTAACCCATTCCATAAAAACATGGATCTTTCGTGTCTGGTCGATTAATCTCCCCAATTATTTATTATTCTTCGATAATTAAATAATACTAAACCTTAATTTTTTTCCAAAATCAAATAACATTCTACAAAGTTCAAAGTATATTCACAAATTTGTAGGGATTTTTAGAACCATTTTGAATATGGGAAAAAGTCATCAAACTCGAAAGACCCATTTTTGTATGCATCAGGTGCCGTTTTTCACATTGTATGAAAAAGGTTAATTCTTCGGTCATGTCCCATTCCGACCTTTTTTTTTCTCTTAAAGATACTTTATCTGATTTACGTCGCTTTTCATACTCTGTCATGACTCCTCTATTTCACGGTAATAAAATTAATTATAGAAATTTGTTGGCTGACTTAAATTTTGTACGTTCAATATTAAAAAGCAACAACAAAAAATCTCTCTTTAATGCATATCATAGGCAATTATGCAACATTGTAATTCATTCTCGGGCAAGGGGGTCAACTTTTCACTGTACGATTATTTATTAAAGGGCTGTTAGCCACTTTGAAAAATCTACAGCAATGAAAGCCAAAATATTTGTAGATCAGCTGATACTAATACATGATTTATACACTAAATTATAGTTGATTTCGTCAAGACCTTTATCTCCTACATCAGATAGAAATAAAAACTGAGCAGTAGGTAAAAAATCGATTTTTGAAGCCTTCTTGTTCGTGCCACTTTAAAGGGCCTGAAGCGATTGAGTACAAAACCTTAGAGGATCGTCCAGCTCTATAATTTGATACAGACACGAAATTTAAATGCATTTGGTTCAACTATTCAATTGTTACAATCGACATTTTTCTAAATGTGATTTTTCGCCGATGTCAAGCATTTTAAGCCATCGGACATGGAAGTCTGGCCGAAAATTGTATTGCGAACAAACCAAACACACATTGCAATCCAGCCATTTAATTATTACAATGAATCCACACAAACGTTTGGTAAATATTTCTTAATGCCATTTTCCGACTGTTTGGATGATTTTAATTTCTCTGGCATGAAAATCTGAAGAAAATATCTTGAAAAGAAAACTTCCTCTACAAGGTCGCAAGATGACAATTATTTAATTGCCTAATGAAGATTTTGGAGCTCGTATGCGCGCGAGAAGTATTGCAAGCTAACATTTAGTAAATTTTTCTAAATGCCATTTTCCGACTATTTGCACCATTTTTTATTCCTCTGGCTTGAAGATCTGAATATATATATATATTGACGAAAACAAAACTTCCTCTACAAGGTCTCAAAATTTCAACAATTATTTAATTTTGTAACAAAGGTTTTGGAGCTCGTATGCGCCCGAGAAGCTGGTGCAGTTTTCGAGGCCGGTGGTCTTCCCTGCGCTTTGTGCTTCATACGAGAGCACGGTGCTCGTGTTCATCGTGACACTTTGCACTCAGCAATGGCTGTCGTCTCACGTCTGTGCGGCAAGGTTGAACCACAGGACAAGGCTCTGCCAGATTGTGTTGAGGCTCTGTCGACATTGCTCAGACACGAGGATGCTCACGTGGCCGATGGAGCTTTACGTTGTTTTGCCTCGTTGGCCGATAGATTTTCACGTCGTGGCACGGATCCGGCTCCACTGGCTTTTAACGGACTGGTCGTTGAATTATTGTACAGGTGAGTTATCTCGCTGATCAAAATTTTTAGATCCTGAAAACAAAAAAAAACGAAAGATTATATCGACTCTTTGCTGTTTGGACAATGTGACATTTTTTTTCCCTTAGAATCGTCGAGAAATCTCAATGATTCAAAATTTTATATTACACAGAACTGGAAATCTCAATAATTTTAAGAAAAAAAAAAAAGATTACTCATCGAGAAAGTTTGATTTCGTCCTAAATAAATAATTATGAAAATCAGGTTATCAAATGCCGCTGGTCCAGGCACATCAGTCTCTGCCTCCTCGGGAAATCCAAAAACTCCACCACCATCTAGCACCTCGTCAACAATTCCAGCACCAGAGCCAAAATCTTGCGCCTCCGTATCAACGATAATAAGCCTACTCTCGACTCTGTGTCGTGGCTCACCATCGATAACGCACAATCTTCTGCGCAGCGAGTTACCAGACGCCATTGAAAAAGCCCTCAAGGGCGATGAGAGATGCGCCCTTGATTCTATGAGGCTCGTTGATCTTTTGCTCGTGTTACTTTTCGAGGGACGATCGGCCCTAGGTCGTGGCACAGCTGGTGGAGGTCCCTCTGGGCCACTTTTACCCCGTCTACGGCGTCTTGATAGTGCTGGAGAAAAATCACATAGGCAATTGATCGATTGCATACGCTCGAAGGATACAGACGCGTTAATCGAGGCAATCGATTCCGGTGGAATAGAGGTGAATTTTATGGATGACGTTGGGCAAACTTTGCTCAATTGGGCATCGGCTTTTGGTACTCAGGAGATGGTAGAATTTTTGTGCGATCGAGGGGCTGATGTCAATAAGGGTCAACGCTCGTCAAGTTTGCACTATGCAGCCTGTTTTGGTAGACCAGCAATCGCCAAAGTTTTACTCAGACACGGAGCAAATCCAGATTTACGAGACGAGGATGGCAAAACACCGTTAGACAAAGCACGCGAACGCGTCGACGAGGGTCATCGGGAGGTTGCCGCAATATTACAATCACCCGGTGAATGGATGCTGCCGACAAATCAGGAACACCGAAAACCCGATACCGATGTTGAGGATTTTACCGAGCCAAAGGGCGATCCTGAAATGGCACCTGTTTATCTGCGCCGACTTTTGCCAGTTTTTTGCGCAACTTTTCAATCGACCATGTTACCCAGCGTGAGAAAAGCTAGTCTGAGCTTGATAAGAAAAATGGTTCATTATATACAGCCGGAATTACTTGTTGAGACCTGCGGAGCGGATAAAACTTCCGGTTGCGGGGCAATGCTCGTTGAGGTCATTGCCAATGTACTCGACAATGAGGTGAGTCTGATATCCAGAATAATAATTGTCGATGAGAATATTTCCGGGACAATTTCGTTACTTTTTTTATTCTTTTTTTTTTTGTTTTCCTTTTAACGGCGAGTCCTTTGGGCTGAGAGAGTGAGCAAACGGGAAAAATTGTTAGCGCGGCGGGAGGGGGGTGAGATTTATGCAGGCAGACAGCGCTTTTTATGACTTAGCCCAAGATTGTTCGCAGGAAATTGAGATAAAGGCATCGCCACCACCGCCTCCGCCTCTCAAGTCGATCGTTGGCCCCAAATTGCCCTGCCTTACATCTCGCAAGTCTTCCAGTTCCCAGAACTACATTATCGAAAAAACGGTAAAATCCGTTGTTATTTCTATTGCACCTCGCTAGCTGAAGACCCGATTATATATTTTTTATATACATCCATATATATATATATATATTATTATATATATCTTTTTATACTCATAAATCCTATTTTGTCTCCCCCCCCACCACCACCACCAACCCACCCACCGTTCGTTGCATTTTTATTGCGCGTTTGGTAACGTAAACAAAAATTTATTAATTGCAACATCGAGAGAGCGAGAAAACTCGTACGAATTATTTTCTTCTTTAACACCAGTGAGTTTACATGGTTATAATAATTCACACGAAGCGTGAGAGATCTAACAAACAACAACAACAACAAAACTTACGCATGTGTTAATTTAACAGGGATAATGTGACAGAGTATTTGATTTTTATTTTTTTTAAGAAGATGGGAATATCTCGAAGCAAACGATTGGCGAATGGAAAAAGTAAAGAAAAATCACATTTTTAAAGCTCAGGCAAGATTATTAATTTTGAGGTTTGCTTGAGTAGCGTGTCCTGATAGTTGAAAAAATTGACATTGATACTTTTACCGAATAGTACGCTAGCTTTAAGGATGCTTTTGCAGCAAAATGAGAGAGAACGAACAGTTTAAATTCGATATGAATTTGAGTATATTGCAAGATCATAGTTTGAATAAATTAATCATTTTGAAGATACTGAGAAGAAAGATTTTAAATAATAATAGTGACCAAAATTTATTATTACAGAAGTTAAAATATTATTTGTTTAGTAAATTTGCATTTAAGGTGTTATAACGAAATAAAATTTCATCGTTAATCACACACGATTTTGTAAAAAACTTTTGCTCTATTTTAGAATTTCTGGTGATTGACAACCTTTAGAAGAATACTGAACATAAAGCGTAAAGCATCATTGAAAATAGAAAACTGTTTTCAATATATTTCTCACTTACAATTTTTTGTATATTCAAAACGCATTATTAAAAAAAAAAAAAAAAAAAAAAAAAAAAAAAAAAAATCTCTTCACTCTGTTAGAAACGTGAAAAATCGCGAAGAGAATTTTACTTCTTTTGACAAATTTTGTCACGTAAATTCAATAGAATAATAGACAAAATCATTTGAGATAAAAATAATAAAATGGCCAATTAGAACCCTCAAAATTGAGAAGCATCTTCGTACTTGTTAGTCGGAGGTGGATCAGACCCGAAGAAAGTTTTCCCCTGATAATTAATCATTGGATGTGTAAAGAACGTTTGTTTAAAATTTCAAAACTCGTAATTTAACGCGTTTTACACGTACATCGGTGACAAAACTCGGTACAAAAGAGAAATAAAAAAAATAATATATTATTATATACCACTTAATTAAATCCAATAACAATTTTGAAGTAAGAATTTTGGGTTTAGATTGTGCTACTTATCAACTGTCTGCCTGCTGCTAGCGAGTTACATATATATATAAATTTTTTTTTTTCTTTTTTTCTCAAATTTAATTATTATTACTAGAGGCTGAGCTTCCGGAAGAGCGCGAGTGTTCTCTGCCTGTGAGCCTGAATTGCGTACACGAATAATTCAAAACAAATAATAATCAAACGAAAAAAGGAAAGAAACAAAACAAAAAGTTTTCCGGTCCAATTGACCGGACTTGTGAGAAACGAAAGAAAGAAAACAGAAAAAAATTCCTGTACATTTTTTATCCAGCAGAACGAGAGCTGGAGTCAGCGTCATTTTTTCGTTTGGCTTGCTTGCGCAGTCGTTGTATATTAAAATTATTATTATTATTATTTTATTTTTTATTTTTTTTATCAACGTACTGAGCACATGAGCGACGTTTTTTTTTCTTCATATTGTACAAACAGGAGGACGAGGATGGCCATTTGATAGTTCTACAAATGATACAAGATCTGATGGTGAAGGGAAAGGACGAATTTTTGGAACACTTTGCGCGTTTGGGAGTTTTTTCAAAAGTCGCAACACTCGCTGGACCTCAAGAGATCATACCAGAGCCCGAAACCGAGACGAGTCAGACCCTCGACGAGCATCGTCTGGAAGATGCCAGAGAATTGCTGGTTGGAAAAGCTTATCACTGGCGCGATTGGTGCATATGCAGGGGGCGCGATTGCTTGTACGTTTGGTCCGATGCAGCTGCCTTAGAATTGTCAAATGGCAGCAACGGATGGTTTAGATTTATTCTCGATGGAAAATTAGCAACAATGTACTCGAGCGGTAGTCCCGAGGGTGGAAGTGACTCAACGGGTAAGAAAAAATCCTCCCATTTATCTCCCATCGACAATTAATTATATGACAAAATATCGAACAAATATAACTTTTTTTTTTCTTTTATATTAGAGATATATTTAGGCCAAAAGTATTCTCTATGAAAATAATTTATATACGAATTTGATTGAAAAAAAATATATATATACGTATATTTTTTTAAATATATTTTGCATAGACAAAATTATTTTCATAGATGAAACTTTTGGTTTATATATTGAAAAACGTATTTACGCTTCGATTTTATTACGATCGTTTTCTCTCACCGTATCGATACGACCATTCATAGCATTTTTCGCGAATATTTTGATGTCTCATCTTTTCAATTAATCTCTATCGTGAAATCGATTTGTCTGATTTGTTTTTTTTTTTTCTTTTTTTTTTATTAATTACATTTTTTTTTGCCTCATTCATCTGTGATTAACGGCAGTGTGGGTATTAGTTTAGAGAATAACTGGTTTTACTAACTGCCTACAGGAAAGGGGAGGAACACAGAATCGCTCACTACCGAAGGTAGGTCCATTCATCAACGAGAGATAATCATTTTCACTCAATTTTTCACACATTGTGCGATTGAAAATTTATCGTAAATTAAAAAAGATTTTATGATTTTTTTTTTCGTAATATGCGCATCATTTACAATTGTAACTAATTCACGCTCTTCGCTCAAGCGAAATTTAATTATAAAATTCGTGGATTATTCGTTTAATTGTAATTTAGCGTTACGATAAAAGTTGTAGTGAAATAATAATTTTTGTATATTGTATTTTTGATTGGTGTGCATTGCAGAAAATCGTGGCGAATTTTTGGAAAAATTACAACGTGCACGTGGTCAGGTCAAGCCAAATTCTGTGAGTCAACCGGTACTTTCACGTCCCGGTACCACGAGACTCGTTGTTGGCAATTGGGCACTGTCCAGTCGTAAAGATAGCGAATTGTGCATACACAATAGCGATGGACAACAGCAAGCTACTATACTGAGAGAGGATCTGCCAGGTTTTATCTTCGAGTCGAATCGCGGAACTAAACATTCATTCACAGCGGAAACGAGCTTAGGTATGTAAATATTATTTTCTTGTGCCTTCGGTGTACACGAATTTGAGGTTCAAAAACATTGAAATTTCATCGAAAATCATAAAATTTAAAAACTCACGAAATGATATTTTCCCTCGTCTATTCTCCTAAAAAAAATTCATGATTTTTTCAAACTTTGTAAAAATTTGTGAAAATTTTCAAATTTTATTTACTTTTTTTTCAGGCCCCGATTTTGCAGCTGGTTGGGCAGGAAAGCGTGGCAAGCGTCTCAGATCAAAGATCGAAGCAATAAAGCAAAAAGTAAAAGCACAAGCTCAAGAGATTTACGAGAGTTATTTCAAAGCGGCGCAGGCACAGCCTCGCGGTGTAGTTGCAAAATTGAGCGTAATAGTGAATCAAGTTGAGAGAGCATGTCAAAAGCAACAATCTGGCCATCGTGAATGGCGAACTATTTTACAAAGTGCTCTTGAGGAATTGAAAATGTTGCTTAACGAGGAAGGACGAGTATCGGCTTACGAGTTGCATTCGAGCGGTCTTGTGCAAGCATTACTCGCCCTTTTAGCCGGTCCGCCCGGTTCTCCCTCAGTACGCTCGACAAAGCTCCGAATGCAAAGAATTGCGATATTTAAAAATTGTTTCAAATCGAAGGATACCTCAAACGAGGCAAATTCTGCAAAAATATTGGTACAAAAGCTCGTCTCTGTGCTTGAATCGATTGAAAAATTGCCAGTATATCTTTACGATACACCAGGCTCGGGTTATGGATTACAAATTCTCACGAGGCGATTACGATTCCGTTTGGAAAAAGCACCAGGCGAGAGTGCACTGATCGATCGATCAGGCAGAAGTTTGAAAATCGAGCCTTTGAGCACGATACAACAATTGGAGAATCATTTGTTAAAAATGATTGCAAAACAATGGCACGATCATGACAGATCAACGTTTACATTTGTTAAAAAATTGAAAGAGGGAAATCGATTGAATTTTCAGTATCAGCATGATTTTGATGAGAATGGCGTTTTATATTGGATTGGAACTAATGCTAAAAGTTCTGGTGAATGGGTGAATCCTGGACAATACGGCCTGGTTGTTGTAACATCGAGCGATGGTCGTAGTTTGCCTTATGGACACTTGGAAGATATTTTGAGTCGTGATCAATCAGCTCTAAATTGTCACACCAATGACGATAAGAGAGCTTGGTTCTCCGTTGATTTGGGTGTTTGGCTTTTACCGAGTGCATATACCCTCAGACATGCCAGAGGATATGGCAGAAGCGCATTGAGAAATTGGATGTTTCAAGCTTCAAAGGATGGCATTAATTGGACAACTCTCTATACTCATGTTGATGATTGCTCATTAAATGAGCCTGGAAGTACAGCTACTTGGACTCTCGAGCCACCAGGCGAAGAGACACAAGGCTGGCGACATTTGCGTCTTCAACAGACTGGAAAAAATGCTTCGGGTCAGACGCATTATTTGTCGGTCTCGGGTTTTGAGGTTTATGGCGAAGTTACGGGGGTTTGCGAGGATCTTGGCCGAGCTGCCCGAGAAGCGGAGGCTGGCGTCAGACGACAGAGACGCTTGATAAGAACTCAAGTTTTGAGACATTTAGTAGCAGGGGCCAGAGTCGCTCGGGGTCTCGATTGGAAATGGAAGGATCAGGATGGAGTACCGCCAGGTTTGTAAATCTTTTTTTTTTTCCTTTTTTTTTTCTTACTGATTACAAATTTTGGGATGAAATTTTAAGATTTTTTCTTATATTTGTATTTAATTTTTGTATTCATTAATAGCATTTTGAGCTAATCAATTAATAATTAAATTTCTCATTTTTATAATTAGAGTTTATCCCATTACCAATTATTTAAAATTTGGTCTAATACATTTTTTTTTCAATTTCTTAAGGATGATACTAACCTCGTATCATTCATAAGTTATTAAGAACAATAATTTCGTAAGGAGTTTTTACTCATCTCACAATAATCTCCAAAGAGTACTAAAATTTCAAAAATTGTTTCCACGCTCTTTTCACAAAATAATTTACCCTAATTATCCTTCGTTAAAAATATATATTTCGAATTGTTTCCGTCGAATTTCCAGGTGAAGGTTCCGTCACGGGAGATCTTCACAACGGTTGGATCGACGTCACGTGGGATCATGGTGGTTCGAATTCTTACCGTATGGGAGCCGAAGGAAAGTACGATCTGAGATTAGTCGGTACTGGCTTGGATTCGTCCGAGAGCGTGACAAAGAACAAAAACGGCGCTGGTGTATTAACAGGAAGAAAATCGAGCAGTACGCCGAGTTTGCCAGACTGCACAGACGTTGGAATGAGAGGATCGGTGGCCTCGACCGATCAAGCCGCGAGTGCTGATAATCTTGCCGCGAAGGTGAGTAGAAAAAAACTAATAATAATAATAATTATCGTTTTAACATAACGCACACTGCAAAAGAAAGAAAGGGACCAATAGATGGGCGGGAGAGAGAGGGGGGCGGGAGTAAAATACAAAAAAAATGGCAAGACGACAAAAACCGGAAGTTGAGATATTGAGGCGTTAATAAAATGCAGCAGGCAGCTGAATCGATAGCCGAGAGCGTTCTATCCGTTGCACGTGCCGAGGCCGTTGTCGCAGTTACCGGAGAGGGTGGCGCGAGCAGCACTGGCGAACTTTCGGTCGTTTTACATCCAAGACCGGAAACTACAGTAACCAGCGATCTCGCTACAATCGTCGAGAGTCTAGCCCTAAATACCGATTGCTCGGCAAACAGCAATAGCAATCGTGCATCAAGCAGTTCAAAGCCATTTTTCACCACGGTACGAGGAAACAAGGTAAGTTTTTTGTTCATAGAGAGAGAGAGAGAGAGAGAGGAACGGACCATTTTGGACATAATCCGAATTTAATTCTCCTTCCACTCATTCCCACATCATTAACGAGGGGATGATTTTTCAATGTTTTTTATTTTATTTTTTATTTCGTTATTTAACATTGTGTTTTTTCACAGCCTGCCAGTGGTTTGTTGAGTCTCGAGGCTGCCGAGGTCATTGATAGACTTCGCGAGGGTGCCGACAGATTGCGTAATAACACTAACAGTTTCTTAAGCGGCGAATTGCTCGGTCTGGTGCCAGTTAGAATCAGCGTTTCGGGCGAGACCGAGGAGAGCTCATTGAGAATAAGACCTGTACCGAGGCATCATCCTACAACAACCGATGGTATGTAAAAATGTTTTGTGCTTACACGAAAAAAACTAGAAATATTCTCCCTCATGGAAAATGTATTAAATTTTTTTGCAGTAAAAGTATATCTCAAATATAACGAATATAAAAAATATCGTATTTGATTATTATTATTATTATCGTAGGTTATTTTGAAAAAATGATTTTTATTATTAATTTGAAATATATTTCGCATATACATTATTTCCACGAGGGAATTTATGACAAGTTTGAATAATAATTCTAAAGAGCAATGTAACATCTTTTTTCCTCTAACGAAAAATGATTTTTTGAAGAAACTGAGTGTTTTTCCTTACCTCCTATAAAAAAAATATATATATATAAATATATATGTATCAGCTACTAAAGAATGCGGTCGGGACAAAGAGGCCAGTTCATCCTCGCAAAATCCAAGCGGAGGATGTCCCGTTGTCGTAACAAATCCTATGTCTGTATCTGTGCCCAATCTCGCTTGTTCCGACGCAAATCAGACCTCAGAACCGGCAACTGCAACGGGCCTACTGGAAACCTTTGCAGCGATGGCTCGAAAACGTACTCTAGGTCAGTTGCTAATCACGAGTCTCTTCGGCCCACGCCCTCCTCCACTCACCTCTCTCAAATCTGCTTAAAACGTTCACAATCTCATTCAAAAGCTACGAAATATTGTTGAAAAAAAAAAAGTATAAAAATGATTCTGGTCGATTTTTTTTTCTTTAGATTAATAATTATATCTTTACACAGAATTTTTAAAGACTTTTTTCACATTTAAAAAAAATTATGGACCAACTTTTCGATGTACCAAAAATTCGTTAAAAACATCATGACGAGTAGACAATATGAGAAATCATTGACAAAATCATAAAATTACATTAAGTTGTATAAATTTAAAGAGATCAACGATGATATTTCGTAAAAAAAAATGATATGAAAATTGGTTAAATGTTTTTTTTTAACAGTTTTATTAAATATCTTTTTCTTGACATTATTTTTACGAATCGCGGTCTTAAGTTTGAATATTGAGTCGTAAGTTCGATATTGAGTTCAGCTTGAGTGCTAATTTAGGTGAGGACTCAAGCCAATAATGAGAATTGAGTTCAAACTTGAGATCAATTTTAGGATCAAGTTTATGGCAAAAATATCGGCCCGAAGTAACGCCAAACATGATAGATTTTTTTTTTCCGCATTTCTATCAATGGAACGTATAAAATTTTTCATTTAATCTTCGATTGTGATTGTATACGTGAACCATCCTTGCCGATGATATTATCCTCTCCCTGCATCCAACGATGAGTATTTTGTCATCGCGCTCTTCCTTTTTCCCACGTTTTTCGATTAACTCAGTCACAGATGACGTACTTGTGAATATTTTAGGACCGTCCGGTGGTCAGCACATAGCGCCAAATTCAAATTCCGGAACGAATCCGAGAGGACCAAATTCCGTCTCCAGCCTTGTCAGGTTAGCACTTAGTTCGAACTTTCCTGGTGGCTTGCTAAGTACCGCTCAGAGCTATCCGAGTTTGACGAGTAGCGGTCAAGTTGCCGGAAGTGGCGTCACAACTACCACAGGGCCTGGATTGGGACAGGCATTAACAATGTCACTAACGAGCACCAGTAGTGACAGCGAACAGGTGAGAAAATCAAAATTCACGCATTAAATTGTAAATAAATAAAAAACAAAACAAAATTTACTCATTAAATACTAAAAATTGATACTCACGGCTCAAATCAACGAGATGCATCGATATTTTATATTAACAAATTATCAGACATCACAAAAAGATTAATTATCAATATAAAGTCGTGTGTGAGAAAATAGAGCGAGAATGAGGGGCGAGAGAGAGAGAGAAAGAAAAAAAGAAAGAAACAAGGCCAGAGAGAATTATTTATCGACGTGGAGGCTTCATTTTAATGTAATGAGAAGTTGTGGCTACAGATTAGTCTCGAAGACTTCTTGGAGTCGTGCGGTGGAGTTGCCGGCTCGTCAGTTGGTGGAGTTCGTACAGCAGGTGGACCCACGCTTCTCAGTGAGCTCGAGGACGATGAGGATGGTGTTCTTGCCGAGGAGGACGACGATAACGACGAGAATGATCAAGAGGTACATTATTTATCTCATTTTCCAGTATTCGATTTAAAAAAATATACAAATAAATGTCAATAATTCAAATGAAAAAGTAAAAAACTAGGATCTTTTAGTGAAAAACCTTTTTACGTAGAAAAATTGGTTGTTGATTTTTTTTTTAACGACGACCCCTCGATATTTTATCTGAGCTCAAACACTTTTAATTTCTTTCCGACCAGGAGGATGACGAGGAGAACGAGGAAGAGGGCGAGGGTGGCGAGGGTGAATACGAAGAAGTAATGGTCAGTCGAAATCTCCTCGCAGCCTTTATGGACGAGGAAACCCCCCAGAGCAGCAAGAGACGAGCTTGGGACGATGAATTTGTCCTTAAGCGTCAATTTTCCGCGCTAATTCCAGCCTTTGATCCTCGCCCAGGACGAACGAATATAAATCAAACGACCGACCTTGAAGTTCCACCACCAGGCAGCGAGACACAATCGAGCGTACGAGTTGGTGCATCGTCAATGCCGAGACTCTCGCTCTCCTTAAAAGGTCCGGGACTTCCGGAAGTGCCGGATGTCGAGTTACCACTCTCGGAGCCACACTCGAGCATCTTTCAGGCTGTTCAGGAGCTCATGCAGATGACCGAGCTTGGCAGTCGACAGGAAAAATTACGACGTATATGGGAGCCAACTTATACGATAATTTACAAAGAGGCCAAAGACGAAGAATCCTCGGGTCGTGCAACTCCGATAGTCACCTTGTACTCTCGAAATCCCAACCAAAATACAAATGCCTGCACTGTCGAGGATGTTCTTCAGCTTCTCCGTCATGTTTTCGTTCTCAGTACAGCGCGTGATGAGCGCAAAGACAGTTTTATCAATGAGAACGAGGCCGAGGAAGCTTGCTGGGTAAATCCGGATGATTTCACATCGAAAAAAATTACGAACAAAGTCGTTCAACAAATTCAAGATCCATTGGCCCTCGCAGCTGGTGCTTTGCCAACTTGGTGCGAGGAACTTGCAAGAAGTTGTCCATTTCTCTTGCCCTTCGAGACCCGAAGATTGTACTTCAGTTGTACAGCTTTTGGGGCCTCGAGGTCAATTGTCTGGCTGCAAACGCAGCGGGACGCTGTCTTGGAGAGACAAAGAGCACCAGGTTTGAGCCCTCGCCGTGACGACAGTCATGAATTCCGGGTTGGAAGGCTCAAACACGAGAGAGTTAGCGTACCGAGGGGTGAAAAATTACTCGATTGGGCTGAACAAGTGTTGAGGGTACACGCAAGTCGAAAGAGCATCCTCGAGGTGGAATTTGTCGGTGAGGAGGGTACAGGACTCGGTCCGACATTGGAATTTTTTGCTCTCGTTGCTGCTGAGCTACAACGAAAAGATTTGGGTCTTTGGCTCTGCGACGATGAAGATCCTAATGAGGAGACTCACTCGTGTCCCTCCGATGAACAAATACGTCCTGCTGGCTATTACGTGAGTCGTCCCTCGGGATTATTTCCAGCTCCGCTGCCTCAAGAATCTCCTGCTTGTAATCGCGCAGCTCGTTACTTTTGGTTCTTGGGTGTATTTCTTGCCAAAGTCTTGCAAGACAACAGACTCGTTGATTTGCCACTTTCGCGGCCATTTTTGAAGCTCATGTGCCGTGGTGACATCACGAGCAATGTTAACGAACGTATTGGATTGACGGGCCTGGCACAAGAGAGCATCTCGTCGAGTATGGCGAGCAGTTTTATATCGGAGGAGGGCGAGAACGAGGGTGGAGCTTACTCGTGCCTAGAGCCAACTCCATGGCACCAGGGTATACTCAATCTCGACGATCTTGTTCAGATCGATTCTGTCAGGGGTGAATTTTTACGTGAAATTCAGGCATTGACGACGCGCCGCGATAGAACTATTTCCGATGGTTGTAATGCCTCGATCGATGAAAATTTATTGCGCATTAATCATCCGTCCGGTGCTCAAGTTACCATTGAGGATTTGGCATTAACGATGACTTATTCACCAGGCTCGAAAATCTTCGAGCACGAACAAATCGAGTTGCGCGATGATGGCGCTGAGATTCCCGTTACGCTCGATAATGCACGTGAATACGCCGATTCTACCATCAATTATTGCCTCGATTGTGGCATTGCCAAACAGATGGAAGCTTTTCGTACTGGTTTCTCGAAAGTTTTTCCTATGGAAAAACTTCACGCCTTTAGCCCCGAGGAGGTCAGAGCTATGCTATGCGGTGAACAAAATCCACAATGGACCAGAGAGGATTTGCTCAATTATACCGAGCCAAAACTCGGTTATACGAGGGAAAGGTGTGTATTTTTTTTTAAATCGTTTAAATTTTTTTTTTTTTATATTTATAAATAGTCAGAATATTATTTTTTTAATAATTTTTACAAAAATTTCAATTTATTTTTTAATTGATTGAGCTCTTGGATATTTATTTTCATTGTTAAATTCATTAAATAGATTTTAATCATGCGTTTTTTTTTGTTTTTTTTAATTTCAGTCCTGGATTCCAAAGATTTGTCAATGTGCTCGTATCGCTCACCGGACCAGAGCGCAAGGCTTTCTTACAATTTGCCACTGGTTGTTCGGCACTGCCACCGGGTGGTTTATGCAATTTGCATCCAAGACTGACAGTCGTGCGTAAAGTTGATGCAGGCTCGGGTGGTTATCCCTCTGTGAATACATGCGTGCATTATTTAAAATTACCCGAATATCCTACCGAAGAAATTTTAAAAGAGAGACTACTGGCAGCAACGCGCGAGCGAGGTTTTCATCTTAATTAAGCGTAATTTGTGGACAAAAGAAAGAAGAAAAAAAAACAAAGGGAAATGAAAAACAACAACAACAAAAAACAGGAAAGAAGAGTAATTTTGCGGTAAGGCATTGAATGAAGAAAAAAAAACAATGCAGGCACGTCGATAATCCCGCAACGAATCATTGTTGGAACGGGAGTGATAGAGCGCGTGCAGTTTTTTCCCTTGTGAGAGATATTAATTCACGTAAAAAAGTTTAGTACATGGCCTCTCAGTGCTCTAATGTTTAAGGAAAAAAAAGCGTGAGTCGCGAGAGTAAAAAATCCTTTGACATGACTCAGTGGTAACGACCGAAATCCTCAAAAAAAATAAAATAAAATAATCCCCCGACCGGCAGAATGAAGAAAGGAAAAAGAGAGGGGAGGATCACGAGGGGGTTGAAAATTGAGGCTTACTTCGAATCTGAGTAAATTCTATTTTACGAGTTCTCGAATTGTTTAGAAACGAAAAAAAAAGGAAAGACTATAAATAGAGTCTCAAGATTATAAACTTTGATCGTACTCGTGTACGAGAGAGTACAAGTCGAGATTTTACTTTCGCAATTGAATCCAGAGAAGACGTAATCGTAAGTTCAGCTTGAATCCTTTTTCTATGTGCTTCTCATGAATTTCACATATGCTCTCTTTCTCTCTTTCGCTCTCTCTCTCTCTCTCTCTCTCTCTGCCACTCTTTTTCCTCAGCCAGGCCTTCGTTCACTATTATTGTTGTGCACCGTGAGTTTTGCGGATATTTGTTTTTTTTCTATTTTTTCTTTTTCTTTTTTTTTAACAAATTGAGAAGTCAACCGTATGATATTCATTGTTTTGTCATCTTCTCTCTCATTGTTTTTTGTTTTTGTTTTCGATCCGACTGAGACGAAAATCCGGGAATATCTCGTAAATCCTCGCTTGTTACGAGCGAAAATTAACGTTCTAAGTTTTTGGAGATGTTGAAAACTGGGCGTTGAACACGGTGGACGATTTTTTATCGCGATGTTACATTTCTTACCAGAGAGATAATTTGTTTCTATACAGTGGCAGAGGATACAAAAGTAAATAAAAAATATTGGATAATTGCATTACAAGTTCGATTTGATCTTTCGAAATAGACATGATCTCGATTAATCTCGATTTATTGGTAAAATAAAAATTAATTGATTTCCTTTGGGATATTTGAAGATCAACGTAGGATCAATGAATAATTATATTTTTATTGTCTGGATCGCGCCTCTGTTCGGCTTGAGCTATTTTGTCGTACAGCACAGAAGAAGACGAATAATAATTGTTGTCCACCGTGAAACGCTATATAAAAAAATTAAAAAAAATATCGCTCGTAAATAATTATGATACACTGCTTTAGCGTCTATGACCAACCGCTCTGTCGTGCTTATGAGAACGAATAAAACAAAATAACAAAAAAAAAATGAAAAGAAAAAGGAAACATGCCCATTCCTCGTTTTGAGTGTCCTTTTAGCACTTATCGTCCTTCAGTCGAGATTAGAAAAATGTGTTTCTACGAGAGCTTGGGCGAAAAATATTAAAACCAAATGGCAAATCATGATTTTAATTTTGCTCCAGCGAAGAATACGAAAAAGGAAAAAAAAAAAACATGGAAACTCGACGAGTCCGGCACTATGCATATTTGTACGATACGCTACTTAATGCTCACAAGATAATTATAATTATAGACAAAACAAGATGAAAAAAAAAAAAAAAAAATGAGAAAAAGTAAATCAGTATACCTGTAATAGCGTTTAGAGGAGAGATATAAGAAAATAATAATAATAATAATAATAATATAAATGTGAGAGAAGATTAATAACGATATCGAAAGAGAAAGATGAAAATAAAATAAAAACACGAAGAATAGTTACTATTACTGTATTATAAATTATTATTGATTCTTGGGGAGAAGAATAAAATGAAAAATTACGTTAGATGCGCGCATTTGCGAACGAACGAAGGCTTCTTTACTTATTTATTCCCAACCGTGAAGAAAGGACGGTGGAAGTTTGGATGTGAAATTAATCATTCTTTGAATTCCGCCGATACGTACAATGAGTAATAACATATTCTATTTAACAGATCGGTTAAACGCTCCACCCAAAGTTGTCCGTCGATTTGATTAAATTGTCGATCATAAGTAAATTGTATTTAAACTAATCACCACGATACGTTATCAATTTTGCATTGACTTTTCTAAAGGTTAATCAAAAAACACACCGGAACAAAAAGAATAAAAAGTAACTTTAAAAAGGTCAAAATTAGTTGGGCCTGATTGATTGAAAAATATTGCCAAAATGTGAAAATTGCCCCATTTTAATTGAGAATCGATCGTCTAATAATTTTTTACATTTTTCAAGTTATTGTTTTTCAGCCGACTAAAGAAAATATTTTTATTTTTTGTAAAAAAATAACAAAACGATAAATCTTTATGGTATATCATTTTATTTTGGATAACAAATACGACACTTTTTTGGTCGTCCTATATACAGGTGTGCCTTTGCCCAAAAGAAACACCCCAGGGATATATAACAAGTGCAATTTTACAGTCTAGCTGTAACGAATGGTCGTTTGCGACAGTTACAATTATCTTCGCTGTCTAGTCACTGCTGGAGAACGGTATTCGCCTCTGCGCGTTCTTCCTCCAATTCTTTGGCCGTGAGATTTAATTTCGACCTCGCGAAATCGCTTATCGGAAGACCCTGCAACAGAAATGAATTACAGGTAAGAATTAAAGAGAATTTTCAATTAAAGAATGCAAATTAGACCTGCAAAATTCGCGAACACTTCCAAAAAAAAATATACCTTCTACTTCCGATAAAAATTTCTATAACGCGAATAGAAAAATTCAAAATACATCTCTCGATATATAATGAAAGACGAAAAATTGTATATCTCGAATATGTTTTAGGACGTGCACGAGAAAATATACATCTCTGAATAACCTAAAATATATTCAGTTATATTTTCCGATGTGTAAGGTAAACGCCCTGATAATTGGACACGAACCAGTAGCCGGACGCCTTATGCTGAAGCATTGGTGGAAAAAATATATATATATATATATATATATATATATATATATATGAATTAAAATGGCGTGCCCGGATATTTGTTCCTGCCCGGTTACTAGGTCGTTCACCTTACGGGAAGAAAAGTTTATGTCCGATATATTTATTTTTCCAGCGATAGCGATAGGTACGCGGTTGGCACACGGCTCTGGTAGTCACCAAAGTTAAGCAGTATTGAGCGCGATCAGTACTTGGATCGGTGACCGCTTTGCCGTGTGCTAACTGGCGCATCAAATCACTGAGCGGGAGATCGTTTTTTCAGAGTCTTGTAGGAACACCAAACTCTGCCGAAATACTCCACTGTATCCGCACAGGTTTTCCGCAGTTTCCCTGTGCCCTTCTGCGAATGCGATACAGTAGTGAGAGCCAAGGCGGTTGCAGACACAATCGGGGGGGGGGCACAGAAAATGGAAAAAATAGTGAACTGTGTAGGAAAGTGGCAGAGAGTTGCATGGTGGCAGAGAAACGCATTATCGAATTATCGAGTGAAGATGAAAATCGTACTTGGACAATCTTGAATTGCTTATCCTTGATCGTCACGGGAAATGAGAATACGATGTCCTTCGGAATTCCATAGCTGCCGTCAGAAACAACTCCCATGCTGACGATAACACCAGGTTTTGTTCCGATCCACCAATCTCTCATATGATCACCGGCTGCCTTGGCGGCCGACATCGCCGAAGACATTTGTCTCGCAGCGATAACGGCAGCGCCGCGTTTTTGGATCGTTTCCAAAAACGTATCATTCAGCCAAGTATCGTTATTCACAGCAGCTGGTACTTTTTTTTCTCCACTCGCGAGAACAACAGTTGCGTGAGCTGCGTCAGGATATTGAGTTGAACTGTGATTGCCCCAGATTATCACATTTTGAACTTTGTCCACCTTGAAAAAAAAGAAGGAAAAAATCACAAAATAAATTCCTTACGAGCTCGAGATTAATGTAAAATACCGGCAGTACAGGTAAGATGACCTTTGATCCTTTTTTTTTTTTCTTGCAAAGTGCGAGAGGATTTTGTGAATTAAAGTTCGCTCGATTTACGAGGGTAGAATGTAATTTTTATGCAAATTGCTCAACAGAGCCACAAAGTTGAAATTTCTCCTAAGTTGATAAACTTCTATTGAATCATGATAGAAAATCGCAATACCAATTTTCGAATATACAACCAATTCGTGCCTAAATGGAATTTAAATACGAGAGATTGTTGAAAATGTTTTTTTTTTTTTTTTTTTCAATTACCTGCACAGCCAAACGAGAAGCCAAGGCAGCTTGAGCGCGATTCTGATCGAGTCTCGTCATGGCCGTAAAATTTTCCTTTGGAATGGAAGGCGCATAGTGCGAGCATATCAGAGCGTTTGTATTTGCCGGATTTCCGACAACGAGGACTTTGACGTCCTTGCGAGCATATTTGTCAATGGCCTCGCCTTGAACCTTGAAGATTTTTACGTTCGCGGCAAGGAGATCTTTTCGCTCCATTCCTTGCTTGCGCGGCATCGCCCCAACGAGAAATACGGAAGCTGCGTCTTTGAAGGCAGCAGCTGGATCAGCAGTTGGCAAAACGTCTGCAAAAAAAAAGTATGATTAGAAAATGGCGGCTAATGGAATTTTCATAAATTCTATTCATAGTGCAGGATTTATTGATTTTCGTTTATCCACCTCGAAGAAGAGGAAGAGCTAGATCTTCGAGTTCCATGACGACACCCTTGAGAACTCCCATCATGGGTGGAATGTCAAGAAGTCGAAGATTTATGGGTTGCTCCGGTCCGAATACGCTGCCAGCTGCGAGCTGGTACAAAAGGGAATAAGCGATTTGACCAGCCGCCCCGGTTACAACGACATTGATTGGTTCCGCCTGTAATTAAAACCAACAAAAATATACATTTTCCTCCAGACATTCATCCTCCTCACAATTCATGTCGCAGAATAATATATTTTGTGGGGCCAATAATAATAATAATTGTATTTAATATTTTCATGTTTGTTGCAATTCACATAAGATTCAAAACGAAACTCCAATGGGTGCTTTCGTCTAATTGCTTTTCTTGACCATCGGGGGCAGCACTGGTCATACAGAGAAACAAGATCGTTTTTACATGAAATTTAATATTTATGATACTTTTGTACTTGATTAAACACTATGGGCTAATTTTTGGGTTACGCAGTTGATTTTTAATCGAGAGAAGAACACTCCATATCATGGTATGTGCTAATTAGGTTAATGTGTGTAGTAATTAGGTTAGGTAAGAAAATTTTATTTTTTTCGACTTTTTTCAAGTGTTTATCAATAAAATAAAGGTTTCTCGAGGTTCTTATATAAAAACGGCATCATTTATGAACATATTCTTTGAATTATAGCTTATGACAGAAAGGAGCACAAAGGAATTTGGTTAATATTTATGTGAACGAAAGGCTTAAAATTTTGATGAGGCTTCTGAGGATGAAGAGAACGGAGAGGAAGGTCAAGGGCATATTTCTGACAATTAGGATACCGATGAAGACGCCGATTTCGAATATACTTCAAGGCCACAAGATTCTGATGATGAAGAGGAGCTACGAGGAGCTTTGAAAAGGAAAAATAATTTCAAATGGTCTATGAACGCGCCTGAAATACGAGGACGACGCTCATTAGTAATTCATTTATCTTTAGCAAAAAACGGCGGCGAAGAATCATACGCACGGATCATGCGCCATTTAAATTTTGAATGGCGCATTAATTAATAATAATTAATTTATCTGTAATTTTGTATACTATTGTATCCTATTTTTTGTAATAAACATGAAAATACATGTTTATAATATGAGTAAATATTGATTTCTAACAAGAAAAAACGGTTTTTTTTTTGCATTTTTATATGCATGAAAAGCTAAAAATTACCCCATTTTCGAATGTGTAAATAAATGTATGTACTTTTTGGAACCGAGACAAACGAAATTATATTTTTCTGAAAGGTCACAGTCTAAACTTAAAAACCCTACAGTATTTCTCCTTAATATTTATTTACCGCAAACATGAATTTATTTAGCGAATTTTCGTTTTTTCCCAATTGTTGTTTAAATTCCGATTATTATTGCGAAAATCTTGATACATTCAATATTAAAAACTATTGGATCGTGCAGTAGAGACCCTCGGGAGTATCCATGAATTTTTTTAGATTTTTTTAAAGCCTATAACATAAAGAAAAAAAGGACAGGACATAAAAGGCTGAGGTGCTCCGCGGAAGCAGTAAGAAAAAAACGGTTTTCGTGGAGGGTTAATTTTGTAATGAAAAAAAATATCCAGGACACGTTATTTAATGAATATACACCATTATAAACCTTAGCTTGATCTTGAATTCGTAAAAAAAAAAAAAATCATATTCTATGCTGAACATTGATTTGACTTCAAAGTCATATGGTCGAAACTCATTAGACTGACAAACTATAATTGCTGTTATGGCTGTGATTATTTAAAAAAAGAACGCCCCAGTAACAACAGTCTTTAGTTGCAAAAAATTCAAAATAGTTTTTTCTACAAACACGCAGAGTTTGAACGTAATCGAACAAAAATTAGTCCTGTATAATTATCATAAAGTTTAGCAGGTGGTCGGATCGACAATTTTTTAATTCTCTTTGCTTAAAGTCGGTCGATAAAGTTGTAAGTTTTTCATAACGATGCAGAGGTTATGATTTGCATCTCTGATAATATTATTGACGAAAAAGACGTGATACGAGTAAAAAACATATAAAAGGAACAAGTAGTTATTACGAGAGAGATGAAATTGAGAGCAATTGAGCAGTTTCCAGAGTTGAAGGTCAAATGTAGGTTACATTGATAAGAGCCACCACAACGAAGATAACTCGAAATGATAAAACTTTTCGCGTACATTTACGCAAAACGCGTAAATAATATTGAATTTATGTTTAAAAAACTCACCATTTTTCTCGATTAGTTTCTTATGTCGATTAATTGACTTGTCGAGGTAGAGAATCTGCGGTCCAGAATTTTGCAACGGTACGAAGTCTATAAAGGTCAGTGAGTGACTGGACGACGTAGTGCACGTAACGAAGTAATGATGTGTGTGCTCAACCTGGAAATATCGAAGATGATAGCCATAACTGGAGAGCTTGCATTCGGGCGGGGGGAGGACGTCGAATAACTGTTTGACCGTCAGCTGATAATACTGGAAAGAGAGTTCCATTTTTTGCCGCCAGATGGCGATAGTGGATAAGGACAAGAGGAAATAGACTCGGCAATCGGCAAACAAAATGGCGACGAAGACCGCGAGAGCGGAGTTTTACTGATCAGCTGTTAGTACGTTTTGTTTTGTATTTTGAATGTGTAGATGAGAAAAAATGTTATTGCGAATTTCCTTGATTTGCTATTTTCATATATTCTGAGACTTTTTCGCTGCGCAATTCAAAGTGAAGCCATCATTTTATTAAACCAGCTATGTGTACATCAATAAAGTTTAAGACACTATATAGATATACCACAATATACTTACATATCACTTCAATAGGCAACGCGAAAACATAATTGCTGTGTCGTCACCACAAGTGTCACGAAAGTTTTTCTGTCACGCAGTAAATGGAAACCGGAAGTAAAGTAACGTACAAAAGAGATTCAAGGGAATATCGGAAAGGTAGTTTTCAATGTATTGGAAATTGTAGGAAAAAACGTTATCAGGAATTTTTTCGTGTCGCATTTTTTGTACATTTTGATTATCGTCACGGTGAGTGGCGCGAAAGTGTTTCTGTGATGTGTGTGTGTGTGACAAGTGGAAACCAAAAGTGTATCTGTGTAAATGGCATAGATGATTTTAACGTAATCTATCGGAAAGCAAGAGGGGAGTTCGAGAGTTTTTCTCCCATCGTTTATTGGAAATTGGAAGCAAAAATACGTCAATGAGGTAAAAATCTTTATATATGATTCGAATAAATGATATCATAACCATCAACTTTGGTACATTTTCTCGTGTTTTTATCCCCACAGTATCTCGAGAGTCTTTCGAGATGACGATAAAATTATTTATTTTCGTACAAATACATAATCGAATGCCTGTTTTGTTCTATTGCGAACATTTTTCATGTCATAATAATTGGACAGTGTAAAAAGTAAAAGACAAAAACTTTACTTTCGTATTGTTCAGAAAAACAAACACGAAATGTAAGCATTTTCCGGCGCATTTAATTCGAGTATCGATTAAACGATTTCGGATTACAAAAATTTGTTTATTTTTTATAAAAAAACAATTAAATGCTTGTTTTTGTTCTTTTGCATGATTTTTTTAATGCCAAAAGAATTGGGCATAGCGTAGAAAATGAAAGGCAATGTTTTTTTTTAATTTTTTTTTAGAAAAACGTTTTTTTCATTTCTTTTTCGATGTTCGTACCAAAATTCGAAAACGCTGTTTGTACAAATTCTGAACTAGTTCTCTTTCGCACCATTCCGAAAAGGATTTGATCTTTTTCAAGCATGCAAATAGCAAAAATAAATTGTAATGACGAAGAACCGAATCGCTTTATCGTTGCCCGCTGATTTTTATCAACGATAGCGTGAGAGACTCGTGGGGCATTTACGCGGTCACTCCAATATATATGTCAGTCGTCATCACGGTCTTCGTGGTCGTCGTTCAACTAACGAGTCGAACGCGCGTTCGAAAAAAAAAAAGAAAAGGCTAAAAACGCCGAACGCGTTTTATCGCTCCGAAAAGAACGCGCGTTCGACAGAGAATAAAGGAAAAAATTTACAATGACACTAACGTAGATATTTTGAAATAAAATTTTCTTCGAGAGTGCATCGATTTACAAATATTGAAAAAAATTATTTTGAGCGAATAAAAGAAAAAAAGAAGTAAATTTCGAGAGTAGGGAGAATAACAAAATGAGGTGGAAAAATAGTGAACGATCATGGTGTTAATGCACAATGATGGAGGTGGGAAAATTAATCGTAATAATTTTATCGATATTGAAAATGGTAAGTGCTCTTTGTGCATTAATTCACGTAAACGAACTTTATTTCACAGTGAGTCATTCTTCATTTCTCATTGGAAAACCAAGTCGGAAGCGAACTTACTAATTGCAGCTGATATTTACCGTTATCGGTTTAACGACAATTTACGAATTGTTACTTAAAGAAGTAAAAAAATATATTTGAATTAACGAAAACTTAGCTTGAAATTCGTATTAAAAAAAAAGGAATTTTTATTGAGCATGAAGTGGGCTGCTAAATTGTAAAGATACCAAGAATTTACAAATACGAAGTTTCAATAATAATGCTAAAAAATTATCAATAAAAGAGATAAAATAATGTTTGTTAACCAAACGACATAAAAAATTTATTGTGATTTTTTTTCATCATTTAAGAATTAACTCTTGAGAAATTAAAAATTCTCATCGAATAATTAGAAAAAAAAATTCTATGCCGGAATAAAATTATTTCATCGATTTTATTTCAATATAATAATTGTATCACCCCAATTAGCCCTTCTGACATTATTATTATTTAAAATACAATATTAGTGATTTTATTCTCAGCATCTTCGATCTTGATAATTTAAAAAATATATTTCTGCTAATATAAACTCTGATTAAATTCCCATCAATTCCAACATTTGGAGGTGACGGTATGGTTGAAGGATCCTTAATCGAGATTATGTTGCACACAGGCGATTGCGGTAGTGCAATATCAACGTCATTTGTCGATCAGATTATCGAGGTTCTCGATGAGCGAGACAGCAAGAGGATACTCGGCTTGATTACTTACAACATCGTGATTATCTACTATCTTTCAAGCTGGGTAACTTCGACCAATAGTATAGGTCAGTAAATTTCGTTTTTTGATCGAGTCCATTCAATATCTCGAATGAAGCATCGGGGGACTCTCTCTCTCTCTCTCTCTCTCTCTCGCTCTCTCTTGACAAGTTTACCCGAGAATTCTTTTGAATCTTCTAATCTTCTTCTGATTCTTTTGAAAAATATTCGCAAGGAATCAAAAAAATCAAAGTGATGGATGGTGCAATAATAATTGACTAAAAATCAGGATAAAATTAAGTAAATCATAAGAACAGAAACTTTCTCGTCTCTCTTGACAATTGTTCGATCTCGAAGAATATTCATGCATTCCAGAATAGTAATATGATAAGGTATATGCCACGTGACAAAAATAATTCTTTTGAAAATGATTTGAAATTAAGATATACATAAACAAAATTATGATAAATAATGGAATAATAATAATAATTTTTGTAAAAATTTTATATCGCACATTTCATATGCAAAATGAACTCTTGTCGTTGTTGAGAAAATTCGTCACATTCTCACAAGATATAGACGTCTAGTTATATACAACTCTTATCTATATATAGATCAGATCTATATATAAATCAGGATAAAATTAAGTAGATCATAAGAACAGAATTTTTTTCGTCTCTCTTGACAATTGTTCGACCTCGAAGAATATTCATGCATTCCAGAATAGTAATATGATAAGGTATATGCCACGTGACAAAAATAGTTCTTTTGAAAATAGCTTGAAATTAAGATATAAATGAACAAAATTATGATAAATAGTGGAATAATAATAATAATTTTTGTAAAAATTTTATATCGCACATTTCATATGCAAAATGAACTCTTGTCGTTGTTGAGAAAATTCGTCACATTCTCACAAGATATAGACGTCTAGTTATATACAACTCTTATCTATATATAGATCAGATATATATATAAATCAGGATAAAATTAAGTAGATCATAAGAACAGAATTTTTTTCATCTCTCTTGACAATTGTTCGACCTCGAAGAATATTCATGCATTCCAGAATAGTAATATGATAAGGTATATGCCACGTGACAAAAATAATTCTTTTGAAAATAGCTTGAAATTAATATATAAATGAACAAAATTATGATTAATAGTGGAATAATAATAATAATTTTTGAAAATTTTTATATCGCACATTTCATATGCAAAATGAACTCTTGTCGTTGTCGAGAAAATTCGTCACAATCTTGTGACGAATTTTCTCGACTTCTGTGACTTCTTCAAGATATAGACGTCTACAACTCTTATCTATATATAGATATACACCCCATATTATTCGAACTAGCCAATAGTAATATCGCGATGTGAATTACTTTTTTCTTTTTAACAATCATGCGTGGAAAAGTCGAATCTACTATTTAAAATGCTTTAAAAAAAATGTGACGAATTTTCTCGACTTCTGTGACTTCTTCAAGATATAGACGTCTATAACTCTTATCTATATATAGATATACACCCCATATTATTCGAACTAGCCAATAGTAATATTGCCATGTGAATTATTTTTTTCTTTTTAACAATCATGCGTGGAAAAGTCGAATCTACTATTTAAAATGCTTCTCGAACACACACACACACACCCATGCACAAGCACACATACAATTGAGTTGAACCAAAGTTTTATATGCATAAGTTTGTAAAACAGAAGAAAACTTTTTACCCCTGGAATGAGAGAAAAAGTGCACAATTTTTTTTTGCGCTTCAACTCCGTGAAAAATTATTTTTGCCCATATTTTTTGAAATATTTTTGTCCAGTAATGGTCGTTGGCGCGACTTTAAGTTCCCTCAAATGCAAAATATATGAGACTGTCGAGGGAGAGATAGATGCGAGTCGCAATATATACATATATATCGTGTGTATAGTGTATATATATATATATATATATATATATCGTGTCTGTAGTGTATATATATAAATCGTGTGTATAGTGTATATATATATATCGTGCCTATAGTGTATATATATATATCGTGTGTATAGTGTATATATATATATCGTGCCTATAGTGTATATATATATATCGTGTGTATAGTGTATATATATATGACGTGTATAGTGTATATAAAAGAGATAAGAAAGATTATAGTGGTGGGAGAAGAGAGAATGAGATGAGCGTTTCTCGTGGTTGTTTGGTTCGCGAAGAGCAGAGTCCAGAGCATAGTTCAGAGAGAGAAGAAAGTTTTTGAGTGAGAACAGGGGGATGAGGAGGAAAATATATTACCGCGGTGAAACGCGGTCGCGATAAAAATGACAAAACTTTATGCATCACCGGTGGTGGGCGCGCGATTTCCACGCTTTCCTTCCAACACACCTCCATGTATATTCTCCCCCCCCCCCCCCGCCCCTCCATTCTCTCTCTCTCTCTCTCACTCGCGTATAAACTTTTTGGCAAGAGAGAATAGGTCGACCCCATTTTCTACGAGATCGATGAGTTCCCGAGACCCACCGAGAGTGCTAAAGTTTTCGTGTAATGAGCTCGCGAGTACCCGCTCGGACGCTTCCGGTATTTTTCCCTTTACCCGATCATCTTCAGTTACTTTTACATGGGCAAAGTACTTCGTCGAGAGAATATCGATGAATTGGCGATATCGAGTTTCACAGGGTAATTAGATCGGCCAGGAAAGATCGTCTGAGAGAACAGTGAGAGAAAATTAAATTATTTTTCCATCGATTCAATTTTACTACTCGGGGAAAAAAATGATTGATCGTAATTTTGATGAAATTGTGCAAAACTCAATATTTCAGATGAATATTAAAATATCGTTTGAGGCAATTAAAATAATTATTTTATTAACGTATTTCAAATATTGTTCATTTTTTTTTACATACATATATATAAGAAATGAGAATTAAATAATATGAGCGAATATATCTATGTAGTTTAGGAAAGTCAATATTTGTTTTACCTCACACGAGGGAATTTTTGCCTGACAGAATAAGCAGCTTGACCATGTAATTTTCATGGTCATTTCTTATCTTCGTTCGAACAATTAATGCTCAATAAGTAAACGTCGAAGCTTAAACTCGAATGTACTGTTTTCGATCTGACGAGCTTTCAACAAAAAGTCCAATATTTACGTAAGACAAGCTCTAAGTTTGCATTGCGTCCTCTCATAAAATTAACAAATAAGAAATAATAAATTTTTCACATTACAATTTTGTCAATTTTTTTTTGTTATATTATTTTTAAATTTTAGCATTGAGCGCGTACGCAAATACGATATTTTTCAACGTTTTTGCTCTGTTGGTTTGCCTCATTTCTATATGGGTCGAGCAAAACAGTCCCGCAAATCGAAACTTTCGAAAAGATTCACTTCCTGTATCGATCTTCGGACAAGCAAAATTGTCAAAGAGCTCGACATATCCGGAATATCGTGAAAGTTTTGGCTCGAAGTTACAAATATCTTTGGGTCACTTTGAGCATGTAAAATTCGGGAATGACGAAGAGCAAAGGGTTGGCAAGGAGAGGAGCAGTGTGGAGCTTGAGAAATGGTGGATTGAAGACACGAGAGACGAGACTTTAGATTCCAAGTCAATATCGTCGCTGGGACTTGAGAAATACGAGGTTCTTGCACTTCTCGTGTCTTCCTGCTTGTCGCTCATGGCTGGTTCTCTCGTTTCCGTAGAGGTCGTCGCACGTTTGAGCGATCAACCGAGCGTACATACGTGAGTATATTCCTCGTTAATCTATATCGTTGAAACAGTAAAAAAAATAAAAATAACACAAATAAGGAATTTTAATATAAAAATTAAAATTAAAAAAAATAATCAATATGACGAATTAAATTTCATTAGCAATATTATAATCTTAATCTCAAATATAATATTAAATTTTTTAATTATCGTCGTAAATTTTACCGACAATATCACTCCTAAAAAGGACAATTTTTCACATACCTTCGAAATTGTCATCAGAAGAATAATTTATTAATTTAACACATTCCGTACAAAGATGGGCCCTTCGTGTCCAGTCCTTTCAATTTATCCGCCCAATTATTGATTATTCTTCGATAATTAAATGATACAAAACTTAATTTTTTTTCCAAAATGAAGTAAAGTCATTCTACAAAGTTTAAAGTAAAATTTACAAATTTTTAGGAATTTTTAGAACGACTTTTAATGTAGGGGAAGAAGTTGTCAAACTCGGGAGAATGTATCAGATGCCTTTTTTCACATGGTATATTGAAAGGGGTAAACCAGGATATTTTTTTCTTTCCCCCAAAAATTAATTCCCATCGAAAGTTTGTCTATTTTATTGCCTATTTTAGCTCATGTAATTTTCTACCATGGCTATGGCGGCCAAATGATAAAAGATTTTTCTAACATCCATACAGACGATAAATTTGTCTTTTGGGATTGTAGATTGGAGCAGTGGGGACAAAGTATGGGCTCCAAGAGTGAAACTTGCGGGATGAGATAAGAATATATAATTACGGGGTCGTAGGTCGTACATTCGCTCCCTCTGCGTTTGCGTACTGTAGCGGTATACCATTATATTCTCCATATCTTCAAAAAAAAACAACACAAAAAAAATGAAAAGAAAATACGAGTACATATTTCTTATCTCACTTAACATACCATTCTTCATTCTTGGCTAGTAACTTTTGACTTACCACTCATTCGAGCACGCTTTACACCCAATGAAATACGAAATAAATATAACAAAATAATAATTGCACAATACTGATGTATCAATGAAACAAAAAATAAATAATTATTTTGTTGCTTTTTATTGCCTTTACTAAAACAAAAATAAAATATTAATAACACAATATTGCGTAGTCAATTAATAATATTATTTGTAATAATTAGTCGATTAATTGATGTTTGAAAAATTGAGAATAGCGTCAGAATAGTTTTCTTGGCTAGTAACTTTTGACTTACCACTCATTCGAGCACGCTTTACACCCAATGAAATACGAAATAAATATAACAAAATAATAATTGCACAATACTGATGTATCAATGAAACAAAAAATAAATAATTATTTTGTTGCTTTTTATTGCCTTTACTAAAACAAAAATAAAATATTAATAACAGAATATTGCGTAGTCAATTAATAATATTATTTGTAATAATTAGTCGATTAATTGATGTTTGAAAAATTGAGAATAGCGTTAGAATGGTTTTCGTTTAAAATCTATAAAAAAATATTTTATTCAGAGGACGTCTTGGCCTTGGCACTCTTCTTGGATTCTTAGCTCATCTCGGCACAATTATCGGCTATCCTGATGCTAGATTAAATCACGTTGTGTGCAAAGCCCTGCCCTGTCCTACTCTAAGAGGATGCAATCCGATACTAGGTGGAAATATGATAAGCGCACTGATTCTTATTGGTACTCACCTCGTCATACACTTTTGGTAATACTAAACGACTATAAAAATATTTAAATTTAGGGCCAACTAAATTTAAACTAACTAAATTTAATTTAAATTTGGATTATCATTTGTCCTAAAATTAAATATAATATTTAACGATAATATGTGTTCAGTCGAGTATTTATTGTGTGTCGGTTTTTATTTCTCACAGGGAAATTCACATAACTGATACAGCAGCTGCTCTCGCTGTTCTTGGTCTTACTGCAACGTCCATGTTACCACTTGCTTTTTACACATTAAACGTCATACTGCAAGTACGATTCGTCCTGATAAATAAAAATACATACCAAAAAATAAATAAAATTTTATAGAATTTTTTATCATATTTTTTTTTCTCATCTCTTTTAAATTTGTACTTGTAGAAATTGCCAGGTCACATGAGCGAACAATTGGACAAATGTCTCCGCGAAGCTCTCATAATAGACGGTGTACTCGAATTTAGAAACGAGAGATTTTGGACTAAATCATTTGGGAAACTCGTGAGTTAGAAGAGTTTATTCTCGATAATAATAATAATAATAATAATTGTTTATAAAATTAGAAAAATTTTGACAATGCCATTTTGACAGAGGCAATATTTTCCAATTTTTTTATTTTGTCATTTAAGAAAAAAAAAATTAGGCAGAGTGCCATTAATTTTGCATTTATTGCAAACGATTAATTTTTCTTCACTCAACTCTATGAAAAATTTATTGAAAATTATGAGATGGGATAAATTTTATAATTTCTAGACAAAATTCTATATTAGTCGCGTTTAATAAGAAAGATTTTTTTAATTTTTTTTTACTATATACTTTGCTCTGTATAAATCAATTAAATTCAATTACTCTAAAATAAATTAAATCAACGTTTTTTTTGTTTGTTTAATTGCCAATTAATAATACGATTTTATTATATTGAAAAAAAAAACAAAATAGGCTGGCTCGCTCCAGGTTCGCATAAGACGAAACGCAAATGAGAATCACGTGCTTGAGAATGTCATGGGACGTCTCTCGAAGATCGTCTCAACGCTCAAGATACAAAAATTTCGGGAGTCGTGCGGAAATGAAATTTCCAATAATCATCCAATCGAGTATTACATCAACGAGATTTTATCACCACTTGACAAAAATTGCGATAAATCGTTGACAAATCGAAAGGAACAAATTTCTCGTCACGAAATTGACAAGGATGTTGGTGTCATGAGAATCGAGGATATAATAGGAATTGAAGATTCGAAAATTGAAACTTTTGCGATACAATCGATAAAAAAAAAAACAAAATACGATGAAATTGTGAATATTTGTGAAAATCGAGTCACTGCGAAAAAACTGACCATTTACAAAAATGATAATGTCAGCGTGAAGGATCGTCTTTGGAGGGGCGAATTGTCGAAGAAAAACGCTCTTTTGTTAGGCACTAAAATTGATCTTGAAAGTTTTGCAAATTTATTTATTGACGAACGAAATTGTTCGAGATAAACGACATTAGGAAGTGACCTGTAATTTATTATTATTATTATTATAAATATTATTATCATCGATTGACAACAGACAAGCTATGAATTATTAAATACATAAATTGGGAGAATTTATTTAAAAGTTTATGAAAAAATGATGGAATGCATTGACTCGTGACCTATTTTGGAAGAAAATAATTAATAAGTGGAGAAAAATAAATGGGCGAAAAAAAGAAGATTGTAATTTTCTAGAAATTTTCATATCATATTTGACGTGGTGGTTGAATTTCATCCATTTCATTGCGAATAAATGTTTTGCAAAAGCTGAAGTAGGAAAGAGACGAAGAGTTACTCGATTTCCTGTTTAACTGAAAAAAAAACATGTATATATATATATATATATATATATAAATGCATCGATGCACTCGAGCGAATTCATTTTTCACGGTTGAATGTCCGAGCTGTAACAGAGTACACGATATATATAGTTAAGTATAGCGAAATCTCAACGATCACGATAACAATCACCATGATTACTGCAAAATACCATATCGGAGTTCGAAGCAATATTATATTAATTTTCCACCCCCTCTTGAAGTGACAATGAAAATTAATTTGTTCTCAACATTTTTTGACTGAATTACTTACAATAATGGAAAAAAAAAATTACATTTAGAAAAAAAAAAATACCCACATGGATGTGTCCCGTGTGTGATGAGGCTGAAAAACACTTCAATGAGAATTCACTTGCGACAATTTAACGGAATCTCAACGATCACGATAACAATCACCATGATTACTGCAAAATACCATATCGGAGTTCGAAGCAATATTATATTAATTTTCCACCCCCTCTTGAAGTGACAATGAAAATTAATTTGTTCTCAACATTTTTTTACTGAATTACTTAAAAAAATGGAAAAAAAAATTACATTTAGGAAAAAAAAAAAAAAATCATTAAACATTCGGACGATATATGTTTTTTTTCTACCTCATATACATTTTATTCCCTCACTACACCCCATCCGGATATTTTCTGAATCTATTTTTGGAAATTGCCTGATGAATCAAGTGAATAAAAAAAAAAAAAGATAAACAATGAATCATCTCACGGAAATAGTTGAAAGAAAAATTTGTAAAAGAAAAAAAAAAAATTGAGTCGTTCGTAATGAGAGAGATGTGTAGGTGTATGAAAATGCATTAATTGGAGGTCCGAATGGCAATTGTCGTTACTGCTTACAGTGTATGGCGTACCGCGTGTGAGCACATGGTGTAAAAGGAGCAGCCAGCACCACCACCACTAGCTTTACCAGCAAAAGGAGCTCTATCGAAAGTAACGATCGATTTTAGCCTTTTCGCAAACGGCAGATGTTACCCAGTGAACCGAGCAGTGGACACGGGGCAAAAGTTGCACTTGAGTTTTTATATATATATATATACAAACTTGGGTGCAACTTATATATATATAAACTCGGGTGCCATTTATATATATATATATATATATATATATATATATATATGCACTCAAGTGCAATGCAATTACACATTGTATACGATTCTGTCGTTCAATGTTATTCTCCCAGTCTTCTCATCATGGCTTTTTGCTTATATGTATATATATATATATATCGTAAGTTCCACACACTTTGCGCCAAAACTCGTATGAGAGGGAGATCGGTGAAAGTTCTTTCTTTCTCTCTCGTTCTCTCATTTGGACTGTCGTCTGGAAATTGTCGGAATTTATTTGCCACGATCGTCATTCCCTTATAAGAGTAGCCCTCGAGGATATTTAATTTCATCAGTCCCACGACACGCACGTCGACACACTTGATGTTCGAAAGTTTAATGGAAAAAAAACAAGAATCAGCATTTTAAATTTTATTCAGCTCGTATTTTTTTTTGTGTATATGCAAAATACATGCAAATTTATATAATTATGGCAATTATCAACAATTGGTATTAATTCATTGATAATCAATTATTTTAATTGAATCACAATTGTTCATAGTATTATTATCATTAATTAAAAAATTAAGGAATCAATTATATACAATGAGTTTTAGTTTATTATGAAAATTGCAAAAATCCAATTATAATAATGGACGATTATAAAAATCGATTATCGATTATCGATTATAAAAATCGAGTGTACAAAAAATGCTCAATTTACTGAAAACTTTTTTTTTACCCTACTGGCAAGAACTTTCTCCGACAATAAACTGCTCGTAGTTTCCGGTTATCAATTATCATTCCCAAGTCTCGGAACAATCAAGCCATCAATTCAGGACATCAACAATTGGTATTAATTTATTGATAATCAATTATAGAATGAATTTTAGTATATTATGAAAATTGCAAAAATCCAATTATAATAATGGACGAAAAATCGAGTGTACAAAAAATGCTCAATTTACTGAAAACTTTTTTTTTTTTTACCCTACTGGCAAGAACTTTCTCCGACAATAAACTGCTCGTAGTTTCCGGTTATCAATTCTCATTCCCAAGTCTTTATATTACATCAGACAATGAAAGCAATTAAAATCGATTAGATTGTCACTAAGCCAGAATGTATACGTTGAGCTAGAGCTAAAAACGAGAGATAAAAAACATAATCGATTAACTTGCGCTCCTCTTTTGTATGTATCCCTGTACAGTGGACAGAAAGTACGAAGTTTACGCTTCTTCGATCACGCGTGCAATTGTATCGGTTATTCACATACACACACACACACACACGCATATATATATATATATATGAGAGAGAGAGAGAGGTGGGGCGTACGTACAGTCGAGATGCAATGGAACGATGAGAATTCCTCGGAAATCGAAAGCGAGAAAAACTATGATTAAATTCACGTTGAAAGATAGCCGTTCGATTTCACTTCTGATTTATATACCATCTCTCGTGAAAGACTCTCGCCGATGAGCTCTCGGAAACATTGCGCGTGTTGCAGCATTGCACCGCCATATGTGTAATCGAGCCTCGTAATGGGAAAATAATTTAAAAAAAACAAAAAAAAACGAACCTCAATTTTATTTTCGATTTATAGCCTTTGATTCAACATCGATTTTTTTTTGTTACCAGTCTTCGCGGGGCACTCTCATGATCCCACGACTGGGTCATAATCGAAAAATTTCTCAATAACTGCGACGTGAGTATTTTATAACTAAAATGATGCTCGATTTTTTTCCCTCCCCTCTACGTAATATAGATATGCGGAAAATTTTAATTTCATAATCGCTTTTATAAACACAAGACTGGAAAATTCCTCGCGAGTTTACTTTTTACTTGCAAAAACGAGCCGATTAAAGACATTTTTTATTTTCCAGCAATTTTTATTGATATTTTCAACCCTCATTTTTTTTTCATTCCTCCCAAAAACGTACAATGTATATTGAGCTTTTAAATCTCTCAATGTAAATTTATCGAGAGTCAAAAGTTTTTCATTAGGGTATTTTTTTTTGTTCAGTCATGACAAAAATTAGATCGAAAAAACTTGCTCTTGGTCCTGGTTGGAATTTTCTTCCATTAATTCTTCCATTCATTGAACACACGTGGGCTGCGAGCGAATTTAATTATCGGGACAATTTAATCATATAAAAACACACACACACACATACATTTTGGTGTACATAAAATAAAAATATAGCGTCGCATTTCGAAACTGAATCAGGACGATATATTATTCAACGCACGACCAACACAAATGCACCGTTTCCCAGTCCATAGAGCGTAGATTCGAACTGTGCATTTTTTTTTCTTCGTTATCCTCTCTCTCTCGCTCCCCCTCCCCTCCTTGCCCCCCCCTCCCTCTGTGCCTGACAGCGCTGCATCATCGCCTGGGAAATCAACAAATTTGCATGCTAGCCCACCCTCTCGCGTATGCCCTCTGGGAATGCAAGTCGTCGAGGCAAACAAAACAAAAACATTCCTCATTTAGTGTCGAGTTAGTGTGGCATATGAATGAAAAAAAAAAATCATTCACGAAGCGATGTCGCAAATTGATGCAAAAATCCTTGCAATATTTCGTATTGACGCTGCAGCTGTAGGGTCTGGTACACAAACCCTACAGCTACATATAGCTATATATATATATATATATATATATATGAAACAGACGCGATAGGAAAATGTAATGGGAATGGGGCTCGGTGAGTTGCCCACGTACATTCGGTTCTAGCGATTTAGTACGTATCATATGGGCCGTTTCATCTGAGAGAGAATGATTTTTGGCCGAATTTTTATTAATTTGCTCGAATTTTTCCTGATCCAAATATCAAAAGGTAGTTTTGGCAAAAAAAAAATATGGGGCCTGATGAAAAAAAATATGAGAATCAAATGTTTACCTATGGTTTTTTTTTAAATTTTGAAATAAAATATCTACGATGAAAATTTTGATTACTTTATGTAGAATGCCCCATACATACTATGTGTGCGTCAAATCATTGAAATTTCGTTTTTACATGAGCATATGCACACGTGGAGAAAAAAATTTCTCGTGAGATCGAGCTATGTTTGCTTTGGACTTGTTGGCTATAGATAAATGCCTGTGATGATAGTGCAGGTTTGATCGAAGGGACAAATGGAATTAATTTCGCCCTTTTAATCTCTACCGCATGTTTTTGTATGCCTCTATTTTTTTTTTAACCCCAGCACGTCACACTTATTTTTGGCACCTTAGGCCACCACACATGGTCTGAGAGATCGAAAAAAAATCCCGGTTTTTATTTTTATTTTTTAGAAAATTAATAATGAACTTTGAATCCGTTCAGTTGAGACTACTAAGATTTTTTTTTTTTTTTTTTTGAAACACCCTACTGCAACAGTTACCAAAAATTCAATCTCATAATAAGATTTAAAAGACGTAAAATAATTTTCAGTATTATAAGAATCATTAATTAACATTTATAACTATTCTTATAATGGTGAAAATTATTTGACCCTTTTTAAATCTTATTATGAGATTGAATTTTTGGCAACTGTTGCAGTCAGGAGATTTTTTTAATCTTTTATTTTCTTCGATTTTCGTCATCGAAATGAATTGCGTACGTTTGAGTAGCGGCGCGGTAGGTGGAGGTGAAAAACCGTTCAAAATTTTACAAGAGAAAAACTCCAATTTTTAATTTTTCAAACTTCGGCAATTCTCGGCTACGCTCGTGTTTCGTCGGGTTATCGCGCAAAGTGAACGCTAGTGGCGCTGTCGTCGCGTCAGAAAACTCCTCCGATTTTTCATAACTTGGCAAGTCTCGCGGCAGTCATAATCGCGTCAATTCGCGAACTAGTTAGCCTGATAATTCATTAAAATTAATCATTCGCACACAAAATCATTCAAATATCGAGACTTGCAATTTTTTCAATGTGCATACGGAATTCAGTCTGACGCGGGTCTCGTGTGTTGTGGTCGGGAAAAAATCTCTCGAGCTCTCATCGTGTCGTCAAGTAGCGAGTATGTAATTGAGCTGTTAATTTATTCAAAGTAATAATCTCTTCTTCGATTTTGTCATTTTTGTCTTCGATTTTCGTCGTCGAAATTAATTGCGTAGTACATTTGAGTAGCGGCGTGGTGGGAGGAGGAGAAAAACGGTTGAAAATTTTTCAGGAGAAAAACTCCAATTTTTCAAACTTCCGCAATTATCGGTTGGGCTCGTGTTACGTGGGTTATTACGCGAAGTGAACGCTAGTGGCGCTGTCGTCGCGTCAGAAAACTCCTCCGATTTTTCATAACTTGACAAGTCTCGCGGTAGTCATAATCGTGTCAGTTCGCGAATTAATTAGCCCGGTAATTAATTGAAATCAATCGTTGGAACACACCATCATTCGGATATCTAGCCTTGCAATTGTTTCGATGTGCATACGGAATTCAGCCTGACCCGGATCTCCTGTGTTATGGTCGGAAAAAAATCTCTCGAACTGTCGTCGTCTCGTCAAATAGCGGGTATGTAATTGAGTTGTTAATTTATTCACATTAATAATCTCTTCTTCGATTTTGTAATTTTTTTCTTCGTAATTCGTCATCGAAATTAATTGCGTACATTGAAGTAGCGGTGTGGCGGGAGGAGGAGAAAAACCATTAAAAATTTTGTAGGAGAAAAACTCGAATTTTTCAAACTTCGGCAATTCTCGGTTGTGCTCGTGTATCGTCGCTTATCGCGCGAATTGAACGCTAGTGGCGCTGTCGACGCATCGGAAAACTCCGATTTTTCATAACTTGACAACTCACGCGGTAGTCATAGTCGCGTCAATTAGTAAATTCATTAGCCTGGTAATTCATTAAAATCAATTAATCTTACACGCAATTATTCTGGTATCGAGTCTCGTGATCGCTCCAATATGCCTGACACCACATGAACTACAATACTATGGATGATATAGAGATATATATATATGTGTGTGTGTGTGTATCAGGAGCAACATGGTCCATAGGACAATGACCGTCCTTTCAATAAGCCATAATCGTTATTTTTTTTATCGATGCACGAATCCGCCATCTTTTGTGTAATTCAATAGCGTCATATATAAATAACTCTTGTTATACGACAGGATAGCAGTCAGAAGGTAAAATGGGTCAAACCACCCCAATGCCTTCTAATAACCGATGATAAAAAGCCTCGCCTGACATCACCAACGCAGTATCGAGCATTCCACCCTATTCATTCATGAATTTCCCCTGTCAGCATATAACACACACACACACACATATATATATATAGCCTCGTATAATAAACGTGTATAGTATATAGTGTGGCTCTTGCCCCTCAGGCTCCCATCATCCAATAACCTAAACTATGAACCCGCCGAACGTCCTCGGCCTAGTGAAGAACATTTGGAAAAAAATTGTCCATTCGCGGCTCTGCCTTATAGTAGGGTGGGGAAGAAGGTCGTTTGCCAAGGGAACGAAGAGAACCCTCGCGAAATTCATCACACTCTCATTCCTTGTTCCATCCCTCGTAATCGCCTAATATATATACATGCTATACATAGATGTAAAACTATACATATTTTTTTATCTCTCGCGCTCTCATTTAGTTTCAATCCGTCGTACGATAAAGGGGGTGAGAGAGAGAGAGAGAGAGAGAGAGAGCGAGAAGGCGCCGCTGCTGCTGTTTGCGTGACATCTGCCGGATTAAATTGGCAACGTATTCGCAGTGGCGCGCATGCGCATTCTCTCTCCCCTCCCGCGCTCGCCTTCTTTCTCACTCTCTCGCCGGTGTGCGTTGAAATCGGCGCGTTGTGTAGCGCGAGACGTCGCGGCGGCTGACTGTTTGTTAAACGTCAGTAGTCAGTATGGCTCGGACTGCCGGCAGGTAAACGTCGGTGCGGTTCGCGCGGTCGTGATTCGAGTATTATCTTTATATCCTCATGTACAAACACTCTAGCTGTTTATAATTTTTTCGGCCATTATTTATGCCCGTGGTACACACGCATATAGGTTATATCTCGTGTTATATCATTTATCATCATATAGTTATCCTCGATGTCGATTTTTCCCAGATACGATTGACAACGCGATGAAAAATTAACGAATAAATATACACGATCGGCATAGATATTAAATAATATTAAAACGAAAATATTTATATCTACTATATAGAAAACATATAAAATCTACTGTAGTGGAATTGAACAGCACGAGGAGAGAAACGGAGCTCTCCGAGCTTTTACCGGCAGGGTCGATAAACGTGGTGCCGTGGCGGGCGGCGGCGGGGGGCTGGAAAGGACCTCAAGATATAGTGGCCAAACGAGAAAACGTGCTACCTCTCCGGAGTAAAAGCTTAAAAAAAATTCAAATTCGATCAAAATTATTCCTTGTGATAAAGATTACTGTTGAACCGGAACACGGAAAAATAATAATAACAAAGATAAAGAAAATTAGTAAAGAAGTAAAATAATAATAATAAACTCGGTAGAAAAAATAAAGGTGCGCGGAAACGTCGTATTTCCTTTGTGAGGATAAAAATAAAATAAACAAATATCGTAAAATGCGTCGTAATGTAAAAATAGTGCTGCTACTATCGTGCGCGTGGATGTTTGTTTTTGTTTACTACTATCACACGTCTAGGGATGCAAAGGTAAGAATTTTCACGCCAAATGGATTCTATGTACAATTTATATAAATGCCCTCTGATGAGTAATATATATATATATATATATATATATATATATATATATATATATTTGTCACGTGTGATGGGCCAGCTTAATAAGACAGCTGACAGCATGAGTTACGACGTGTCTTATGCAGTCCTATATACATATATGTAGGGCAATTCCAAGATAGTTGGGATATCAGGAGAGATGGGACAGTTGCATGATTTTTAGATTGATCGATTTATCGATAATACTTTTTTAGGATTTTTTCATTAAGTATAATTTTGATACGAAATGATGGCAAAAATGCAATCGATAAGCTTCAATTTAAATACAGTTGTATGGGGCATTCAATTTCGATGCCCCATACGTCGAACATCGATATTGATCGATGCTTAACGTAAATATATTCTGATCGAAAAGTTCGAGAAAACGAACATTTTATGAAAGTCGTGAATTCTGGTGGAAATAGAAGGCCAAATTTCAAGGCCCATTGTGCAACCAGTTTCATAAAAATGTTATTTTGAAGATTCTCAAGGCGAGAATTTTCGAATTGATAGAAGAATATTATAATTTTAAATCGTACATGTTTTCGATGATATCAAAAATTCTGGTGGAATTTTATCTCACATGTGTTCACAGTTAATAAGAAACATTATTTGTTTCGTAAATTGTTGAATATTAATCATGTCTATAAAACTATCATGATGCCCACGATATAGCGAATCGACCTTAAGATCACGATATAATTGAGGGATTAATTAATATTATATTGCTGAATCTTTTGCCTGATACGTTCCTTTATAAAAAAAAAAGTCTGTCGATACTACTCTGATATGCAACTAAAACTTTCACCTCGTTATTATTGAGTCAATCATTAATTAATTATTTAAATAAATAAAATAATTAATAAAAATTACAGGGCCATAATGAAAGGCTATTTTTATGTTTCCAAATGAGACAAGAATCATGCAAATTTATCCACTCTGCAAAAAAAAAAAAAAACTCTACCCCTCCTGAAGATCCAGCATATATACGGTGAATTTTTCCTTTTAATTCATGAATGATAAACTTTAAAATCCATTCACTAACCGTATACTGAGTGTACATGACATTGAAGTTTGCATCGTTGGAATGCGCCATGAAATTGTCACAAAAATTTCAACCCTTGTCAAGGGTGAATTCCGGGGGTCTGGGCAGTTTGACAATTATTCATATTATCTCGTTCGTCGCATATGATATAATCTTAGGAATGAAAATTGTATGATGGCTCTCATTCAATGTTGAACATTTTTTTTTTTTTTTTTTTCATCGTATTTCGTTGCATTCCTAACGATGCAAATTTCAATATCATTATTTACGGTAATTTTTCCTTTTAATTCATGAATGCTAAGCTTTCAAATCCAATCACTAACCCTATATACTGGGTGTTTGCCACTCGCGTGTCCTCAAGAAAATACCGTTTCGTTTGTAATTAACATTTTCGAATAATTCAAAAAAACACAACATTTCTCTTCGAACGATTATAAGCATATACGAGTTCATGCTGGAAGAAGTTTTTTTTTTCACTATCATCATGCCCACGATATAGCGAATCGAGCTTAAGGTCACGATATAATTTAGGGATTATTTAATATTCTATTGCTGAATCTTTTGCCTGATACGTTCCTTTTAAAAAAAAAAAGTCTGTCGATACTACTCTGATATAAAACTGAAACTTTCACCTCGTTATTATTTAGTCAATCATTAATTAATTATTTAAATAAATAAATTAATTAATAAAAATTACAGGGCCATAATGAAAGGCTATTTTTATGTTTCCAAATGAGACAAGAATCATGCAAATTTATCCACTTTGCAAAAAAAAAAAAAAAAAACTCTACCCCTCCTGAAGATCCAGCCACTATATATACGGTGAATTTTTCCTTTTAATTCATGAATGATAAACTTTCAAATCCAATCACTAACCCTATATACTGGGTGATTGCCACTCGCGTGTCCTCAAGAAAATTCCGTTTCGTTTGTAATTAACATTTTCGAATAATTCAAAAAAACACAACATTTCTCTTTGAACGATTATAAGCATATACGAGTTCATGCTGGAAGAAGTTTTTTTTTTTTACCATTTCTTTTGGTGTAAATAAATCGCGTTATTCGACACGAAACTTTTTACAAATACATTGAGAGGGAAAAAAAAAGATTTGACTGCGAGCTACTCACAATCAGTTTTATTTTAATTAACATCTCTGGAATTTTTAAATAATTAATAATTAGGTAGAATTGTCAGGAAAATTAAACATGAAAAAATGTTCTTCGTATATAGAACTCTCAATTATTGCCCATAAGTAATATTAGAATGCCGTAAAAGTTACAGCTGATTAACAAAAACTGTCCCATCTATTCTGGACTTATCGGATGCATATTTTTCAAGGGTCAGCCGGCTTATAATAAGCTATTTCGACCTATACGTGAGGAATTGGTGCCGTATAAGGATCATAATTTTATGGGATTTTAAGAGAATATACAGAACTAGATTACGATTTAAATTATGCTTATAAAAGATAATTTTTATTTTTTTGAATTTTTCATATAGAGAATATTGGAGAGTCTACGATTTTTTTCTGATCTTTTCAATGTAATTTACGTATTAAATAATAAGCTATTTCGACCTATACGTGAGGAATTGGTGCCGTATAAGGATCATAATTTTATGGGATTTTAAGAGAATTTACAGAACTAGATTACGATTTAAATTATGCTTATAAAAGATAATTTTTATTTTTTTTAATTTTTCATATAGAGAATATTGGAGAGTCTACGATTTTTTTATGATCTTTTCAACGTAATTTACGTATTAAATAATAAGCTATTTCGACCTATACGTGAGGAATTGGTGCCGTATAAGGATCATAATTTTATGGGATTTTAAGAGAATATACAGAACTAGATTACGATTTAAATTATGCTTATAAAAGATAATTTTTATTTTTTTGAATTTTTCATATAGAGAATATTGGAGAGTCTACGATTTTTTTATGATCTTTTCAACGTAATTTACGTATTAAATAATAAGCTATTTCGACCTATACGTGAGGAATTGGTGCCGTATAAGGATCATAATTTAATGGGATTTTAAGAGAATTTACAGAACTAGATTACGATTTAAATTATGCTTATAAAAGATAATTTTTATTTTTTTGAATTTTTCATATAGAGAATATTGGAGAGTCTACGATTTTTTTATGATCTTTTCAACGTAATTTACGTATTAAATAATAAGCTATTTCGACCTATACGTGAGGAATTGGTGCCGTATAAGGATCATAATTTAATGGGATTTTAAGAGAATTTACAGAACTAGATTACGATTTAAATTATGCTTATAAAAGATAATTTTTATTTTTTTGAATTTTTCATATAGAGAATATTGGAGAGTCTACGATTTTTTTCTGATCTTTTCAATGTAATTTACGTATTAAATAATAAGCTATTTCGTCCTATACGTGATGAATTAGTGCCGTATAAGGACCATAATTTTATGGGATTTTAAGAGAATTTAATTTAAACGATAACATATAATGTGCCACCAAAATATTACTGAACTAACATTCGAAATTATTATTTAATGTTATATTAACCTTAAAAACGACGATTCAAATAAAACTGCACTAATTTTCAATCAATACATATGAAAATGTTAAAAAAAAAAAAATCACTATCAAGTATCAAGTAACAACTCGCAGTGTCAAACGAACCATTCAATTTCCGCTCCGATAGTCTTCATACGTTTTGAATCGATTTTTTTAAATTGCAGAAATGCTGTTACTAATATTTCTGTACAATCACCAGTTGTAAATGAAAATTTCATTCACTCTCATGCACAAAGAGTCGTCGACTCGAGCTCGTGTATGTATGTATATTGCTATAAACGAATCGCTGTTACTCTTCGCGTAGACACTCGGACTATCCACACGTAGCAAAGAGTAAAAAGTGCAACCAGAGTGATCTGATAATGAAATTCAATTTCCTCAAGATCGAAATACAATATATGTATATATGTCACATGACAAATATTCAAGGGCGAAATATTCGACAATTTGTCAAAGTCTTCAATTATTTGAGAGGAAATTGCACTGGACATCAAGAGATTTTCGTTGCATCAAGAGGATTTTCGTACAATTTTCACGAATATCTCAGATTGCCTAGGGTTGACATTGAAAATTAACTCATCGATTCTTGACTTCTACGTAAGTATATATTTTTTTGCCATCTGCTGCTGCTGCACAAACTTTTCATATATATATATATATATATATATATATATATATATATATATATATATATATATATATATAGCGCCTATAGTTATAATTTATTTGAGCTTGGGTCATTAAGACCCTGCCACATGATTCAGCCTTATAGTAACGACTCAAACAGGCTCTGATGTAACGCTACGAATTTTCCTACCATCGCCCATCTATAAACAGTGAAATGACAAAAATCTACTTTCAAATAAATACATAATTAAAATTCACCAGTTGTTAAAAAAAAAGAAAAAAGAAAAACTTTCATAATTTAATCGACTATCTTCACGATTGAAAAAAAAAAGGCCAACATTAAAAAATAAAATAAATTTTAAATCCATATCGTCCATAAAAATCAATAAAATTATGAAAGTTTTTTTTTTCCATTTCCATTAACTGATAGACGCAAATATGTTATCTTCGTGTTTTTTTTTTTTCATTCGTTCTGACCTTAAGAAAAAAAAAAATATATATATATATATATATATCAACACACAGCTGTGTGTCCTATAAATAAAAGTGTTATCTCGGATCGTGTTAGACGAAATGTGGATATCAGATGACGTTATATGATATCTCACATTGACAGAAGAGAGAGAGAGAAGGAGAATGAGACCACGCGTTTGTACTGAGACAAAATCGAACGTATATACATACACGAAATCGTGGAGTAAAATCTGGAACATACGATAACTATACCGGGGTAGATATCCGATCCCCAAACGCTTCTCGTCGGAGGATCACGAAAGGCAAAGAGGACATGAGCCGCGTGGCGCCTACAAACTCTCCCCAACCCTGAATAAACAACCCCCAACGGTGAGATGCATCCTCGATGTGCTCGAGGGGTCGCGTGCATGACGAGGCATATATATATATATATATATATATATATATATATATATGTACGAGATGTATATATATATATATATATATATATATATATATATATATGTGTGTGTGTGTACCATGTACTATGTACACATCTATACAGATATGAGATCACAGGATATACAGAGTATCATATCCAAAGTCAGCTGGCTGCCATTTAATACGTAAATTACGTTGAAAAGATCATAAAAAAATCGTAGACTCTCCAATATTCTCTATATGAAAAATTCAAAAAAATAAAAATTATCTTTTATAAGCATAATTTAAATCGTAATCTAGTTCTGTAAATTCTCTTAAAATCCCATTAAATTATGATCCTTATATGGCACCAATTCCTCACGTATAGGTCGAAATAGCTTATTATTTAATACGTAAATTACGTTGAAAAGATCATAAAAAAATCGTAGACTCTCCAATATTCTCTATATGAAAAATTCAAAAAAATAAAAATTATCTTTTATAAGCATAATTTAAATCGTAATCTAGTTCTGTATATTCTCTTAAAATCCCATAAAATTATGATCCTTATACGGCACCAATTCCTCACATATAGGTCGAAATAGCTTATTATTTAATACGTAAATTACGTTGAAAAGATCATAAAAAAATCGTAGACTCTCCAATATTCTCTATATGAAAAATTAAAAAAAATAAAAATTATCTTTTATAAGCATAATTTAAATCGTAATCTAGTTCTGTATATTCTCTTAAAATCCCATAAAATTATGATCCTTATACGGCACTAATTCCTCACGTATAGGTCGATACGAGTTTCGACAGTTGCGATTGTTAAATAGCTTATTATTTAATACGTAAATTACGTTGAAAAGATGAGAAAAAAATTGTAGACTCTCCAAAATTTTCTAGATAAAAAATTCAAAAAAACAAAAATTATAGTTTATAAACATAATTTAAATCGTAATCTAGTTCTGTACAATAATACGACGTTGGAAACTCTTCGCGATCGGATGAAAATAGGCCCTAATAACTAATAAATGATTTCTCTGGATGATTTTTTTTTTTTTTTAAATTTTTTTTTCGTAACATTTCCACTCTGTCGACATTGCGTGATGAAAAAATTTCTCTTTTCCCACAAGAGCATAGTTATGAGGGTAGAAAAGTTCTTTGGCTTGGATTTTTTTTCCACTATTTCTCGGGTGACCTACAAGGAACGTTAACTAAATTAACGCACGCCGTATGCGATAAATTTAACGCGATTACGTTATGATGAGGACGTTCACCGCTGCTTTCCACCATATATATATATACATATATGGATCTACATACACACGAGGCTGCAAGAATTCCCGTGGGGCATTGTCCCTTCGACAGACTCTCTGGCATTGTTGGCTTCGTGTCTATCTATCTATATATATATATATATATATATATGTATATGTATATGGGTTTGCTCGTACTTAATAAAAGCTCTTCGAACTCGCGAGTACGCTAAACGCACACATAACTCCGCGGGGTATATTGCGTGATCGCGTGCTTCGATGACGCTCTATATATATATATATATATATATATATCAGGTATAACCAAACCAGCTTCGCTGCTTCGGAACGCGATGGTTTAATTGATTAAACAATCCCCTCGAGCCAAGTGGCACTCGCGGTCGTTTGGGACTCGTATCAGTTTTCCATACGATATAAATTCTCCCTCAATTTCTATATGTATATATCGAGGTTATATTTTGAAATATAGGGAAATATTGAGAGTGAAATGCTATGCTATATCGTGAATTTTTTTCGAATTTTTAAATCCAATGTATTTGGAATGTACTAAAAGGTCGAAAAAGTCAGTTTGTATGGTACAAAAGTATATATTCTCATTAAGTCTTGATGATAAAAATTCTCCCTTCATTTCCACATCCATATATGTATCAAAGGGATATTTCGGAAAATGAGAATATTCGGAGAGCTCCTTAATTGTGATTTTTTTTTGTCTTGAATTTTTACATTTTAATGTATTTTTGGCGATCTTCTGAAAGATCGAAAAAAGATGACATTAATTTTAAAAATTTGGATGTCTGACACGCAAATAAATTCATTATTATTTTTATAAAAATGCAACCACTCTGATTTTTATAAGATTTGAGAATTTATTGCGAAATAAATTTTCCAGCTTGAGTTTAGCTCCAACTCGTACAATTTATCATATCGAACTGACACTGATGAGCGAATTAATAAAAGGGATTCAAATTTTGTATTGTGAGGGTGAATATTTGCTCAAATTTTTACGTTCACCAGGATTAAAATTAATATTAAAACAAAAATCTACAAAATTACAATTTGATATTTATTTCCCTCAAATAAAAATCTGACCACAGTGCGAATCGCTCTGAAAAAGTTTTTATTTGTCCAGTTAAAAACGTGAAATAATCCATGATTGCTTTTGTGTCAATTCAAGTGAGAAGTGGGGCAATCAGTCTGACTGTGGCATTAACGAGTTTTCCCCAATGCTATTAATTTATTGACAGGCTTGGCATTTTTAAAGAACGTTTTAGTAAACTAAATCATTCCTAAATAATGAAGTTGTTTGTCCATTTTCAAAAAACTTCAAAAATTTATTAAATTTCATGGTGCATTTCGTTTTACCAAATTAATAATTGATGCATTTCATCGACTCTGCTTACTTTCGTGACTGTATGCTGCATACATCTTGCCGAATTCACGTATAGAAAGTAATTTGGAACAGAATCCAAAACTTTCTGCTCCAGCTCGTACAATTTATTATATCGAACTGACACTGATGAGCGAATCAATAAAAGGGATTCAAATTTCGTATTGTGAGGGTGAATATTTACTCAAATTTTTACGTTCACCAGGATTAAAATTAATATTAAAACAAAAATCTACAAAATTACAATTTGATATTTATTTCCCTCAAATAAAAATCTGACCACAGTGCGAATCGCTCTGAAAAAGTTTTTATTTGTTCAGTTAAAAATGTGAAATAATCCATGATCGCTTTTGTGTCAATTCAAGTGAGAAGTGGGGCAATCAGTCTGACTGTGGCATTAACGAGCTTTCCCCAATGCTATTAATTTATTGACAGGCTTGGCATTTTTAAAGAACTTTTAATAAACTAAATCATTCCTAAATAATGAAGTTGTTTGTCCATTTTCAAAAAACTTCAAAAATTTATTAAATTTCATGGTGCATTTCGTTTTACCAAATTAATAATTGATGGATTTCATCGACTCTGCTTACTTTCGTGACTGTATGCTGCATACATCTTGCCGAATTCACGTATAGAAAGTAATTTGGAACAGAATCCAAAACTTTCTGCTCCAGCTCGTACAATTTTTCATATCGAACTGACACTGATGAGCGAATTAATAAAAGGGATTCAAATTTTGTATTATGAGGGTGAATATTTACTCAAATTTTTACGTTCACCAGGATTAAAATTAATATTAAAACAAAAATCTACAAAATTACAATTTGATATTTATTTCCCTCAAATAAAAATCTGACCACACTGCGAATCGCTCTGAAAAAGTTTTTATTTGTTCAGTTAAAAATGTGAAATAATCCATGATCGCTTTTGTGTCAATTCAAGTGAGGAGTGGGGCAATCAGTCTGACTGTGGCATTAACGAGTTTTCCCCAATGCGATTAATTTATTGACAGGCTTGACATTTTTAAAGAACTTTTAATAAACTAAATCATTCCTAAATAATGAAGTTGTTTGTCCATTTTCAAAAAACTTCAAAAATTTATTAAATTTCATGGTGCATTTCGTTTTACCAAATTAATAATTGATGGATTTCATCGACTCTGCTTACTTTCGTGACTGTATGCTGCATACATCTTGCCGAATTCACGTATAGAAAGTAATTTGGAACAGAATCCAAAACTTTCTGCTCCAGCTCGTACAATTTTTCATATCGAACTGACACTGATGAGCGAATTAATAAAAGGGATTCAAATTTTGTATTATGAGGGTGAATATTTACTCAAATTTTTACGTTCACCAGGATTAAAATTAATATTAAAACAAAAATCTACAAAATTACAATTTGATATTTATTTCCCTCAAATAAAAATCTGACCACAGTGCGAATCGCTCTGAAAAAGTTTTTATTTGTCCAGTTAAAAACGTGAAATAATCCATGATTGCTTTTGTGTCAATTCAAGTGAGAAGTGGGGCAATCAGTCTGACTGTGGCATTAACGAGTTTTCCCCAATGCTATTAATTTATTGACAGGCTTGGCATTTTTAAAGAACGTTTTAGTAAACTAAATCATTCCTAAATAATGAAGTTGTTTGTCCATTTTCAAAAAACTTCAAAAATTTATTAAATTTCATGGTGCATTTCGTTTTACCAAATTAATAATTGATGCATTTCATCGACTCTGCTTACTTTCGTGACTGTATGCTATATATATACATACATACATACATCTTGCCGAATTCACGTAGAAAGTGATTCGGAGTACAATCCAAACTTTCTACAGATTTAGTTTATGAGTGACGATTGGCTTTAACAGAGAGCACGTTCTATGAATAATGAATAAAAACGAGAGACACGCTAATAGAGCTCGGTAATCACGTTAACTTACTCAAGCTCCAACATGAGCTGGTATCGTTCAATCAATCGATTCCGTCCAAACCGCACAGAATTTTATATTCTTTATCTCTCATTCTTCGTTTCTTCGTTTTTGTCTGTTTTGATTTTTTTTTTTTTTTTATTACACCGACAAAATAACGAGACCGCTGTTTGTCTTTCCTCGAGGGGATTATATATATATATATATATATATATATATATATATATATATATATACACGCGGGTATATATAAGTTCGTTAAGCATCGCGCTCTTTGCGGTGAAATAAAATACGAAATTCTGGAATTTCGAGTTCTCATTGTACATGAATTTATACATTCGTGTGTTAAACCTGGGGGCCAAAAAATTTATTAATTTTTATCAGGGAAAAAGCAGTAATTGGATCGGTCACAGTGACTGTCCAGGTAAAAATGAATTTATTCTATAATCTTTTAATCTTGTAACGTTACAACGTTAATTAATTCTGATTGTGAGTTCTTCATCCTTTGCATCGTGCTTAAATAATAATAATAATAATAATATACACGTACAGCGTGTTTGCTATTCAATATTGCGATTAAAATACCGACAAGTACAGATAGTTTTTTTTTTCTAATTATTATTACGTCGAGAACGTCATACGAATTCCTCTCACGAGCCAACCTTTTGTCTCCCGAAATAATGAGGTACTTTTTAATCTGCTGGTTTACTCTCTTTCATTTCGTTTCTCTCATCGACTTTTCATCTCGTATTCGCTTTCTCTATCTCTCTCTCTCTCTCTCTCTCTCCTTTGTTATCTCTTTGGATTTTTGTGCAATACACTGTGTGTTCATTCGACGTTGAAAAACATAGAAATTGGCGTGGGAATTACATACGGCGAACGCGAGAAAAAAAAAATTCTTTACCTCAATGTGAAATAAAAATTTATTTATACTCCTTAATTAATTTTTCACAATAATTTCGTCATTCATCAAGTGATTGATCAATTCATCGATGATTAATTGATTGAGAAAAGAATATTATGTGCAGTCACCAAATTTGTGTTTGCTACGAAAATTACGGTAATTGTTTATAAATAATTTAATTATTAATGAGAACTACGAATTGTTAATTAAAAGGCTCCGATAGTCAATTTGTACCAACGTCAATAGTTATTTACGCACAACCGGGATAATTATCATAATTAATAAATTCAATTATTAGCAGTTAAAACATCGTACAATATTGAAGGTTTATAATCCAATCTTAATTAAATAACCATCGGTATATATATATACATATATATTACGCACCGGTAGAGTAATTAAAAAATAATTATCGTAAAATATTGGACACGAGATTCGTACGAAAAATTATGAGGCAGAATTTTTCACAATTCTCGTATCTCCAACGGAGGCACAGATTTAAATTAGTAATTGATTAAAATTGCAAATAGAATTTGATAAATGGCAAGCATGGGGAATTCCATATCGAATCGACAAAGTTGTCACCCTCACCATATATATGTATTTTTATATTTTTTTCCTCCTTTTTAGTATAATGCTGCACAACGAGCCAAAAAGTAGTCCAAATGATTTTTCAAAAACAAAAAAAAAAAATAACTCTAGTTACGAATAAAGTTTTTGTTACTTTTTTGTTTTTTCTATTGAAATTTTAGAGTACAATTTTTTTTTAATTCGAAAGAAAAATTTGTACCAATTTGTCGAAATGGTCCCATAGACATGTTGACCCTAACGAAGTAACAATCCCTATATATGTATAGGGGTAGAAATAGACTGATGACAGGAGGAAATTAAAGTGGGATAAAATCGAACGAGCCCGTAAACCAATATATGAGCCCAAGCCCAAAAATTTCATCACATATCGCAAAATGTCCGAATGGTCAAACTTACACATGACCCTATTTTGCACAGAGATTCAAATTTACGCGCGAGAATTCACACACACATATGTGTATACAATTATCTCCATCGCGGAGTTCTCTGGCATTAAATTCTCGTTCGCAAGTGTTCACGTCATAATTACATTTGGCCTGTTTTGTCGTAAATGCACGTGCACCAACGGATTTCAGGATGTAATTAATTGTAACGTACTGCAACGGTTGATAATAAGATTAACCGAGTGTGTACAGACCAGCATAGGGTTATGATAATGCAATGACGATGCGCACTAACGGCAAGGCTATTTTTCTCTATATACACGAATCGAAAGAGACCTCGGGTATAACATGACGATTAGCTTAAATCATTTGATATTAGTATAATATATATGTAATACCCCTTCAAAATAACTCCTTCGTAATAACCCTTTAAAATAACTCCTTCGTAATAAGTCTTTAAAATAACTCATTCGTAATAAGCCTTTAAAATAACTCATTCGTAATAAGCCTTTAAAATAACTCCTTCGTAATAACCCTTTAAAATAACTCATTCGTAATAAGCCTTTAAAATAACTCATTCGTAATAACCCTTTAAAATATCTCCTTCGTAATAAGCCTTTAAAATAACTCATTCGTAATAACCCTTTAAAATAACTCATTCGTAATAAGCCTTTAAAATAACTCATTCGTAATAAGCCTTTAAAATAACTCATTCGTAATAAGCCTTTAAAATAACTCCTTCGTAATAACCCTTTAAAATAACTCCTTCGTAATAACCCTTTAAAATAACTCCTTCGTAATAAGCCTTTAAAATAACTCATTCGCAATAACCCTTTAAAATAACTCATTCGTAATAAGCCTTTAAAATAACTGCTTCGTAATAAGCCTTTAAAATAACTCATTCGTAATAAGCCTTTAAAATAACTCATTCGTAATAACCCTTTAAAATAACTCCTTCGTAATAACCCTTTAAAATAACTCATTCGTAATAAGCCTTTAAAATAACTCCTTCGTAATAACCCTTTAAAATAACTCATTCGTAATAACCCTTTAAAATAACTCCTTCGTAATAAGCCTTTAAAATAACTCCTTCGTAATAAGCCTTTAAAATAACTCATTCGTAATAAGCCTTTAAAATAACTCCTTCGTAATAACCCTTTAATATAACTCCTTCGTAATAAGCCTTTAAAATAACTCCTCCGTAATAAACCTTTAAAATAAGTCCTTTGTAATAACCCTTGAAAAAGTTAGTTGAAGCAATATGTGCTTTAAGTAATAAGGTAAATAAGTCATTTTATGTAATACTCCTTAAAGTAATACTTATTTATTTGACATCAACAATAACTGTGATTTTATTTCAACCCACCGGCCCTCTATTATGTTGATGTCGAATAAATATATGTATGATATTGAAGTTTGCATCGTTGGAATATGCAACGAAATTCGATGAAAAACAAATATATATATTTATCAACATTGCATAGAATTTTTTTCCAAAGATTATTTCATCCGATAAATAAAATAATATGAACAATTGTCAAACTGCTCCGAACCCCGAAACTCACACTTGACAGGGGTTGAAATTTTTGTTCGAATTTCGTTGCACATTCCAACGATGCAAACTTCAATGTCATTATTGAGTACAGTTTTATTTAAAATATATATTTAAAAATATTAAAATATATATTTAAAAATATTAAAATATATATATATATATATATATATATATATATATATATATCACCATTTTTCAACTAACTTTTGGAGAGGACTGTACATGGCGATGCTGCATTCGGAAAAATGAATCTATATCGTTTGTTAAAGAAAAAATGAAAAGATTTGATTAGAAAATAAGGTTAAAAAAAGATGGTAAAAAGTAATAATTCAGATGTTGATTTATTAAATAATATTGCTGGGGATATTTCAGCTGTTTATCATACTTGAACAAATTGAACAATTATTCATTGATTGCGCAACGGCGCAATTTTTACATTTCAACGATAATTTTGAAGTTTGCGATTTTTCAAGCGGTAAATATCAAATAAAATTGATTGAAATATTTAAAAAATGGGATTTGGCTTTAAGGAACATTTATTTTTCGGCAAATAAATTTTGGCTGGACAGGCTGACGTGGAATTGAATTATCATTTTTCATGTTGCGTTGAATTTTTTATTACTATTTTCATGTCTTATAATATTAGCGATAGCGGAAAAGCTGAAGGGCTTAAACGACAATATCGACTTTTATTCTATAATTCCCTGTCATAAAGAACGACTGGATGCAGTCGTAGATTTTTTTTATAAACGGTTTGAAACCTCATGAATACGTCAATAAGTGACGTTGGCATTGATCCTTAACAATTGAATTTACTATGTCAGCAGCCATGGTGTGTCAGAATGGACGAAAATTATTTATATAAAAATCTTGAGAAATGTAAATCGAGTCTCATATTAATTTTTTCATTGCATTTTCCTTGCATTGTACAAGAATTACAAACAAATAATTTAACGTATAATTATTAATGCTTATAATTGAAATAAAACATGATTTTGGAAGGATTATAATTGTTTTGTGATAGTAATTTGGGTGAATTTTTGTTTTATTATTATTATTTTATTAATTGAAAATTTATGACCTGTCAAAATATACGTCCTACAGTATTTCCGCGCTTAAACGTAGATGGGAGTTGAGAGAGTTTATGAATTGTTTATATATATATATATATATATATATTACAAATAAGCTGTATTACAGATGTGGAAATGTTATAGAGACGAGATACACCCATTACCCCGGCAAACATTTTGGTCACAAGCTCGTTTCGCGTTCGACCAGTATTTATCGAAGTCATATATATATATATACAAACATTCAATCCTCCCTCGTACACTTTCGTTCATCCTACACAATATTATATATATATATATATATATATATATATATATATATATATATATATATATATATATATATATATATATATATATATATATGTATGAGGCATTCCAGATCAAATCAACACCAATGAAGTCAAAAATCTTTTGTTTTCCCCTCTTTTGAGACTGCTCCAAGGCAATATTAGACACAAATTTACAATTTTCATTGAGAAAATGTAACGAATTTTTTCTCGGAAAAAAAAAATCATTTCCATAGATAATAAATTAAGAAAAATTAACAAAAATTTCAGAAAATGAGATCTTTTCATTGCTTTTGCAGACTTTTTATTTCCAAAAGCGTGCTCGACAATATAACGAAAGAAAAAAAAAACAAAATTTTAAATCTCGAGGGTTATGTCAATTTGGCGTAGAATTGCCTATACATGGGTATGTAGGGAATGGGTCGAGTTATGTATAACGCTCGCGATGCGAGAGCTCGTACTCTCGCTTCGTCAACCACACATGGTAATTTGCCCCCCTCCCCTCCTCCGGAATTTTCAATTTTCATTGAGAAAATGTAACGAATTTTTTCTCGGAAAAAAAAAATCATTTCCATAGATAATAAATTAAGAAAAATTGACAAAAATTTCAGAAAATGAGATCTTTTCATTGCTTTTGCAGACTTTTTATTTCCAAAAGCGTGCTCGACAATATAACGAAAGAAAAAAAAAACAAAATTTTAAATCTCGAGGGTTATGTCAATTTGGCGTAGAATTGCCTATACATGGGTATATAGGGAATGGGTCGAGTTATGTACAACGCTCGCGATGCGAGAGCTCGTACTCTCGCTTCGTCAACCACACATGGTAATTTGCCCCCCCCACCTCCTCCGGAATTTTCAATTTTCATTGAGAAAATGTAACGAATTTTTTCTCGGAAAAAAAAAATCATTTCCATAGATAATAAATTAAGAAAAATTAACAAAAATTTCAGAAAATGAGATCTTTTCATTGCTTTTGCAGACTTTTTATTTCCAAAAGCGTGCTCGACAATATAACGAAAGAAAAAAAAAACAAAATTTTAAATCTCGAGGGTTATGTCAATTTGGCGTAGAATTGCCTATACATGGGTATGTAGGGAATGGGTCGAGTTATGTATAACGCTCGCGATGCGAGAGTTCGTACTCTCGCGCCCTCAACCACATATGGTAATTTTCCCCCCTCCCCCTCCTCCTTACTGGTCAGTTGCACATCCATGTTTCTTGCAAATGGATACATGTATGTATATATATATATATATATATATAGTCTATGAGTATAGTACAAACCGAGCTCTATACACGTACTAGACACAAGCTCGAGTTTGAGAGAGAACGCATCAGCGTGTACAAACGCGTGATGTGTGCTTGAACACGCCTCCTCGTTTTATAGACACGCGTCGCACATTTGCGAATCATGCTCCAAAATCTCCAAAATTACTTCACTCTCGAACAAATAGTTCGCACATGACATTGAAGTTTGCATCGTTGGAATGAGCAACGAAATATGAAAAAAAAAAAATTCAACCCCTGTCAAGGGTCAAGTCAAGTGTGATCGGAGCAGTTTGACAATTGTTCATATTATATCTTGTTCATCGCATGAAATAATCGTAAGAATGGAAATTCTATGCAATGTTGATACATTTTTTTTTTTTTTCATCGAATTTCATTGCATTCGAAGGCAAACTTCAATATCATGCTCGTACATGACTAATTCGTAACCAAAGAGATTCTTCATTCGCATCAATAATTGTTCAATTCTCACGATGATTGCTATTATTTTATTTATTTATTAACCCAAACGTTGAACATTTTTTTGTACTTTTTTTTTTCTCTCTCCTCATCAAGGGAATTGCTAAAAGAGGCTAATAGAAGAGAACATAAGAGACCTGAAAAAAAAAAGTCATTTTCACGTTATTTTCTTATTATTTTCCTTTGGCTAAAAGTTCATCTCAATCCTCGGATTTCTCTTTCATTATTGCAAAATATCTTTTACGATGAACCCGAATTGTTTTTTTTTTTTATCGATTTCTTTCTCGGTGTCTCTGACGAATTTTATCAAAAATAAAAATCGTTGATTGATCTAGAGTGATTGAAAAAATCACTAGAGTACTAGGGATTATAAGTAGGCTCGAAAAATTTCGAAAGAGTTTTTTGCTTCATAATTTCGCTTACAGAAAAAAAATACATTTGTAAGCTCAACCAGCCTGGAAGTACCTCAAAGTACCTGGAAGTACTTGCCTCGCGATTATTGACGTCTCTCTCTCTCTATCTCTCTCGCTCTTTCTCCAGGAGTTTTTACGATGAGTATATGACTTTGTCAGCGTTCTATGATGCGTGATGGAGTATTTTGCTTTTTGCGAGAGCTTTTCCCACTTTATGTACGCGCACTGTTTTTCTATAGCGAATCATCGCGTGTACACTTCGAAACTCAAGTTTTTACGAGCTTGCAGCGCAAGCTGCGTTATACACGCAGTGTATGTATATATATATATATATATATATATATATATATATGTGTGTGTGTGTGTGTGTGTATATAATAAAGCTCGTATCTCGTACAGCTTGGCTATCGATTTATAACCGAGTCGTAACGCAGGCAATGCTTGTTCGACAGTCTCCACAGCAGTCCCATATAGCTCACAATGTCGAGTGAAATGCATGTGGGATGGTGTGACAGAGAGCGAGAGAGAGAGAGAGAGAGAGAAATTCGAAGGGCGGAGATTCCATCGTACACGTTCATTTGGGAACATTTATGTGCGTTACATGCGTTACATGCACTTAGGATCATGTAGGTACATATACAGGTATGTAGGTAGATATATATATATATATATATATATATATATATATATATATATATCCTACTATAGTATTGTATATCTATATATTTGTATACATACATTGTAGAGGAATTTATACCATTATTTCCACGTAGTGTGCAAGTGATGGGGACATCAGTTCATAACAGGAAATCGTTTTTTTTTTATTTCGATCCCTCGTATCGAAATTCTTGCGACTTCAACCAACTGTTTGTACTTGTAACGCGTTCTTTTCTTCATTTTTTTCCATTCGTGGGAGTTAGTGTGTGTGTGTGTGTGTGTGTGTGTGTGTGTGTGTGTGTGTGTGTGTGTGTGTGTGTGTGTGTGTGTGTGTGTGAGAGAGAGAGAGAGAGAGAGAGAGAGAGAGAGAGAGAGAGAGAGAGAGAGAGAGAGAGAGAGAGAGAGAGAGAGAGAGAGAGAGAGAGAGAGAGAGAGAGCTATGTAACCCACTTGTGAACAGTCCATATCTATATATTTGAACCGAAGAGGCATGCAACGTCGTTTCTTGTGATCGTTCTTATAAAATAAAAACTTTACGATTTCACCCTCTACTGTTTATTCCTGCAAAGCGTGCCTTTTTTTTAATATATATTTTTTCTTCCTTTTAAATCCTGCATTCGTAGGGAGTGAAAGAGCGAGCAAAAAAAGTCGTGTACTCGTGACGGTCTGTAGCATTTTTCGTTTAATTAGCGACATAAATGAAAGTTGGTATCTTTTTTTAAATTTATTTTACTGTGATGAACGGCAATTTACGACTAAAAGTCATATTTCCTCCGGCGAATATTCAAGTGATTATTCAGATGGCGGTTCTGCTCTCGCTAAAGGTAATTTAGAAATATAAAAAAGGGTCGGGATTTTTGCGCGTGTGACTCTTTTTTTTTTTTTTTTTTTTTGCTGCTGAATCATGGCAGAAGCGCAAGAGTAGGATCTACTGAAACGGCTCATTCATAACGACTTGTCGAGCGGAAGTCAAAGCGAGAGTGGCGCATTTACATATATATATATATATATGGATGTTCGCATTGCCTGTATATGGCAAAAAATATGCTTCTATATGCGAAAAAAGTATGAGAAAAAAGATGAAAAAAAAAATATTCGTCACTTTTTTTTTCTCTCTTTTCTGACCTAACGAGCTTCAGATAGGTTTTTTTTTTTCTTTTAGCGTGTGAGGTTTTCTACTGATAATGAAAAACATAAGCCCTTAATATGGGATAGGAAAAATAAACCCCGTTGGCCGAGTAAAAGGATATTTCAAAAGGTTTTCGCGTGGGTTAGAAAAAGTGAAGGGTGTGTTTTTTTTTTTACGAGAAAACTTTTTTTATTTTTTATTTTTATTATTTTTTCGTCTGCGATCGCTCGCTGGTATCATCAAAAGCTCGTCTAGAGTGTGGCCTCTCAGAGCTTTTTCAATGGTTTCTTGAAATTTTTCTCAGCAAGAAAAATGCGATCGCCTCGACATACTTTGATGATGGAAATATATACACACACACATACATATATATATACATATACATATACATATACATATACATGAAATGTATATGAATTTAATGTTGTGTGCCTTCAAAAAATATAAGAATTGGCTTTTGCAATTTTCGTTCTTGAAAATTTCGTTCAACTGTGAGACAATATTTTTGAAGTTATATCCGGAAGATTAGTCACGCATCGTCAGCATCACAGCATTATACAGTATAATATATATATATATATATGAACGTGTATAATATTGCAAGCGTAAAATACGAGAACGTTTTGCTAGCACACATACTGGGCACATTGCCAATTGTCGAGACTTACCTCTTGTATGTATACACAATATAAAGCTTTGGGCATGAGTAATTTCGACCAAACTATACGAGATATCGACTGTAAAGCAAACGGAGCGAATCGCTCGTTCGACCCCGTTTTATATAACGTCGCATCCTCTCGATCACTTTTTCTTCGAGTTTCACATCTTCGTAAGAAAATTCTCCGTCGTCTCATCAGCCTTCTGGCACGAATAATATAAAATTGCTGGTGTACATATATCAGCTGTATATTAAATTATTTGCTACAGTAGAACTGCCCGATTTGGCAAAAGTACTTTCATTGAATTTAAAAAATAAAGAGGGGAGATCACTTTTTTTTTTACTATTATTGTTACAAATTTTTTTAAATTCTGTTTATTGAGTTTGCCAATATAAAAAAAAAGAATTTCATGCTATAATATATCAAGTTGTATTGTTTCAAAATATTAACACTATATATATATATATATATATATATATATATGAACTGCTCGTTATCATGCGAAGCTGTGTTTTGCTTTGGCAAAAATCTTTTTATTGAATTGAATAACGATGAGGAGAGAGCAAAGTTTTATTTTGATTTTGTTATTTTCAAAATTATATTTGTTAATTTTGCCAAATAAAAACACGAAAAAAAAATCATTTTACACTGTGATTTATTTCGACCAGTCGATTATTAAAAAAAAAAAAAAAAAATTCATGCGTTTGATAAACTATCATATACCACGCGACTTAGACTTGGCTCTCGAGTTTCAGGCTTATGCACATATCAAGAAATAACAAAGCACAAAAATTGCCTTTTTTTTTTTTTTTAATCCACTGCCAGATTTTTTTGCCCTCGCAAACTGCCATAGTTTCGCCCCGTCATTTCGGGAATAGAGATCTGTATATAACGCGCGTGCGGTTTTTGCGGTCAGCAGGGAGCGTAGGAGCAAGAGAGAAGCTTAATTTCTCTGTACCTTGTTTAATCGTGATTAATGCGCTTCAGTCCCGAAATAAAATTACAACGAATATAAATACCGGTGCGCATTGCGGTATGCATGGAATACCTGCAAAATCGCGAATACATGCGAACTCTGCACATACCACAGAAAAGGCTTGGATGGTTTTGAGAGTTCGTCGTGAATCTTGAGAGCGCACCTCCTCTCTTACCGTGCACATTGAAACTCTCGAAGCTGCACCCTCGGGAATCGCGGGCTGCACAGCTAGCGCGAACTTTATCCCTATATGTACATATATGGGGCATTTCATGCTAAATAGGCCATCTATTATTTAAGGGTTGTCTTTCAATTTTATACAGGGATAATTCCCCTAACTCTTAATTCCCATTCATAAAGTGATATGTACATATATGGGGAATTTCATGCTAAATAGGCCATCTATTTAAGGATTGTCTTTCAATTTTATACAGGGATAATTGCCCTAACTCTTAATTCCCATTCATAAAGTGATATGTACATATATGGGGAATTTCATGCCAAATTGGCCATCTCTTATTTAAGGATTGTCTTTCAATTTTATACAGGGATAATTGCCCTTACTCTTAATTCTCATTCATAAAGTGATATGTACATATATGGGGAATTTCATGCCAAATTGGCCATCTCTTATTTAAGGATTGTCTTTCAATTTTATACAGGGATAATTGCCCTAACTCTTAATTCCCATTCATAAAGTGATATGTACATATATGGGGAATTTCATGCTAAATAGGCCATCTATTTAAGGATTGACTTCAATTTTATACAGGGATGATTGCCCTAACTCTTAATTCCCATTCATAAAGTGATATGTATATATACGGGGAATTTCATGCTAAATAGGCCATCTATTTAAGGATTGTCTTTCAATTTTATACAGGGATGATTGCCCTAACTCTTAATTCCCATTCATAAAGTGATATGTATATATACGGGGAATTTCATGCTAAATAGGCCATCTATTTAAGGATTGTCTTTCAATTGTATGCAGGGATAATTGCCCTAACTCTTAATTCCCATTCATAAAGTGATATGTACATATATGGGGAATTTCATGCTAAATAGGCCATCTATTTAAGGATTGTCTTTCAATTTTATACAGGGATAATTGCCCTAACTGTTAATTTCCATTCATAAAGTGATATGTACATATATGGGGAATTTCATGCTAAATAGGCCATCTATTTAAGGATTGTCTTTCAATTTTATACAGGGATAATTCCCCTAACTCTTAATTCCCATTCATAAAGTGATATGTACATATATGGGGAATTTCATGCCAAATTGGCCATCTCTTATTTAAGGATTGTTTTTCAATTTTATACAGGGATAATTGCCCTAACTGTTAATTTCCATTCATAAAGTGATATGTACATATATGGGGAATTTCATGCTAAATAGGCCATCTATTTAAGGATTGTCTTTCAATTTTATACAGGGATAATTCCCCTAACTCTTAATTCCCATTCATAAAGTGATATGCACATATATGGGGAATTTTATGCTAAATAGGCCATCTATTTAAGGATTGTCTTTCAATTTTATACAGGGATAATTCCCCTAACTCTTAATTCCCATTCATAAAGTGATATGTACATATATGGGGAATTTCATGCCAAATTGGCCATCTCTTATTTAAGGATTGTTTTTCAATTTTATACAGGGATAATTGCCCTTACTCTTAATTCTCATTCATAAAGTGAAATGTATATATATGGGGAATTTCATGCCAAATTGGCCATCTCTTATTTAAGGATTGTCTTTCAATTTTATACAGGGATAATTGCCCTTACTCTTAATTCCCATTCATAAAGTGATATGTACATATATGGGGCATTTCATGCTAAATAGGCCACCTCTTATTTAAGGATTGTCTTTCAATTTTATACAGGGATAATTGCCCTTACTCTTAATTCCCATTCATAAAGTGATTATTGAGAATAAATAACCGAACACATAAAGATCGCTATGATAATCACTGCAGATATATAAGGAAACAAAGAAAAGCATCGATCTCCAGAACCATCGATATTTATTGTTGAAGCGACTTGAAACGCCGAATAAAAATATATTTTTTTTGTCGTTGCTGTGAATCGAATATTTCTTTACGTTTTGTTGCTGGTCGTTTTCTGGAAATTTTTCTAATTTTTTAAATATTTTTTTGTTCATCGTAAATTGATTAAACAAATTCAATTAATTTTTTTACAACAAACTGAAATAATTTTTTAATAATAGCTGTCTAATTTCACGTCGAATGGCTCGTGTAAAAATACGTTTCGTGTCTTTCGCGAGAACGCCGATGGTATTTTAATCCGTTAAAATATTTCACTGTGATTCCATGAGTGCTCTCTCTTTGTCGAGATTCTGTTTAGCTTTTTCGCGAATTCCTACCGGGATTACGAACAGCGCGAAAATCCATTTACGCTATACATATATATATATACAAACATTTGTATATATATATATATATATGCGCGTTCGGTGGTATTCAGTTTTTTTTTGAAATATTTTATGTGCACTACGCTCGTAAAACCCGTCAGCTTCAGACATTTTCCAATCTCGTACAGTTATCGTCGACGCTCTTTTTTTATTTTCAATTTATTTTTTGCAATCTCGATAATATGCACGAACAGTTGTTTCATTATCGAAGCGTATGCATATTTATATATATATATATATATATATATATATATATATATATATATATATATATGCTTTGGTGAAGAAAACTTTCACGTTGAAGCTTTTTCATGGAAAAATAAAATAACTCGAGAGCGAAGAGCATCATGACGGCAGGATGCGTAATATGAGAAATATTCAGACAGTTTTTTTTATTGTACACTTTTTATTATTCACAAGCTGTGTGTGTTGCCATCTCTGTTGTTATTATTTTTTTAATGTTTTCATTTATTTTCTTCACATCGGGCAAAGATATTTTATTTTTTTATTTTTTTTCATTCCCATTTCCTTTGGTCAAGAGTTTTTCCTTATTATTACTACGAAATAGAAAGGGAAACCTGTTTAAAAAATATGTATTCTTAAAGCATCAATTACACGTAATGCCCAATTATTTGGGGTATTATTTCGAGTAATTTGCTCAATAATTGGAATGCTGTAAAATCCATAATGGCATATCCAATTTTTATCCAGAAATTTACATTATGGATATTATATGGTCCAGCATATTAGGAAATGTTCCCATACTAAAACGAGCATTTATATCGGTTTGTTGTGCAAAAGTTTCGTCAACGAAGCTCTATGTGGAGTAGACCACAAAAGTATGCACAATGTATATTCATATATTTATCTCGTCAAATATATTTTTTACACACACACACACACACATATATATATATATATATATATATATATATATATATATATATATATATATATATATATATATAGAGTACAATGCTATGGTGCTTGATATAAATAAAAGTGTATATAAGAAATGCCGAGGGGCTTGAAAATGTCCGATACAAGAGAAATGAAAATGGTGTGGAAAACCGGATATGTGGGAAGAAAAGGGCGAACAATTTCTCGATTTGCCTATCCTGTCGTGTTGTGTCCTGACGATACGACTCCTCGGGGAACTGTGCGAGAAACGAA